>JAVKLF010000042.1:18391329-18414367 GCA_034783495.1 Millerichthys robustus
TATATATATATAAAATGAATGTGTGTACATATGTATATGCATGTGTGTGTGTGTGTGTGTGTGTAATATTGAAACACAACCACTCGATGGCAGCAGAGTGCTATGGGAAACGTTCCATGACTGAATCTGAGTGATAAAACTGGGGCCACATGAAGAAACTAGTCTATTTTCATTCAGGAACAGTGTACTGAAATAATCTGGGCCAGTTATTCTGATTTAAAACTTTAGCATTAAATAAAAAATGTGAACAAAATATAAGTTTAAAACGTTTAATGAATTAGGCAACATGATAATGTCAAAATATCACATATTATTGTCATGCAAGTACAATGTATTTCTGAATACTTCAAAACCGTTACATACAAAACATTACAAATTAAAATGTAAAAAAGTAACATTTTTACAGTTACTACATACAATGTGTGTAATTAACTATTTTGGTTGTAAATATCTTGTATACATATTGTGTGTTTTTACTCAATCTAGCTCAAGCTGATGAGCATTTTAAATGTGACAAAACTTTTTGTTATTGTTTTCTTGTTTTTTGTATGTTTCTTTAAAACTAAATCTGATCTAAACTTCTCATCTTATAAATAGATTCAAACCTATTCAATTCCAACAAACTTATATTTATAGACACTTATAGACATATTTTTCATACTTTTAGATTTAAATTGTGCTTTGTTACTATTAACCAGTATTTTGGTCTTTTTACTTTTTAACTATATAGTTTTTCTACATTTTAGCTATCATTTGGTATTTCGAAACGTATTTCTGAAAGTAATTTTAACACAGTTATTCAGCACTCAGCAGCTGACGCCAGAAATGCAGTTTCTCCAGTGTTTTGATTTTTAAAATATTTGTTCCTAAGTGTGAATGTTTTACCTTATGTTTTTAGAATTTCTAAAACCTAATTAATTTTCTTATTAATTTGAGATTTTTTTTTACCTTGTAAAACGGGGGCTGGGGCAGTCATGTACCCTCAGTAGATTTTAGGCTGTGTTTTTCCTTGAGGATTACTCATTTATGTGTTTCCTGTTGACTTGATTTTGTTGAGTGGTCACTTCTCGCAGGTTAAAAATCAGTGGGGGCAAAAAGCCCACGGAGTGTAAGAGGAACAACAAATGTAGCCCATCATCTTCAGCCAGGAGCTACAGAACAAAATTTGTGTTTCTTTATTTATAGTGAATCCAAACTCTTTTTTTTTAACCCACATTTTCTCAGTTCAGAATTCCGCACAGCCTGAAGTGAAGCTGCTCTGCTGCTGACAGTTCCTTTACAGACAGACTTTGTTCTTCAGCACATTATGCCAGGACTCATTTTGATAACATTATCACTGCTGTCACCCTCATTGTGGATGGACACCTTAGGGTGCAGGGGTGTCACGGACTACTGCACAACCATGTTTGGTAGTCCTCTGCCCAGCACAGCAGTCTCCCCTGTCAGGCCTGGAGTGATGCTTTGCAGCAGCAGATTATACTCGATGACTTCATCTTAATCACGTTCATTTTAATTTTATGTGATCGGAGCTGCAGTCATGCCACGCTGGCTGTGGAATACTTTACAAGTGAGGCCACATGAGCCTCACTTGCACATGAAGCTGAGAAACACATAAAACACACAAACAGATTTTTCTGCTTTCTATTCATTTCAAGTAAAAATGTTCAACAAACATAACCTGTGATTACAGAAGCCTGTAGACATCCTTATACTTTTTAAATTAGCTAAAGTTTACAGTGTGCTTGTTTCAACAAGTTAGCTATGGGAGCACATCTCTGCCACTGTAGCAAAAATCAGATTTTTGTACCCCAAAAAAAACATTTTTGTGAACAATAGAAACTTGTTCAAACAATACATTTTTCACTTAAGTACATTTCGAGATTCCTACAATATTTTTTTACATTGAAATAAAACAAATTCCAAATACATGCTTATTGATAATATTTTTGCTGCAATGGCAGCTATATATCTTTGTATTGACCAACCCTCAGAAGGAAAAGGAATATTTTCACTTATTAGCTAATTTTCAAAAATTAATATATAGTTTCATAAATATTTTCACACTGTGAACAAGCACAAAAGCAACTGACAAAATTCTGTAGGACTTCGATACAAACAGTTCTGCTTAAGTTGTAAAACGTTTCTCATCAGGCAGTGCCTCTGAGTCAACGTCTGTCTGGTAATTTGTTTATTCTGTTTATTTATTGAAATTTATGTTGCTGTAAATATGATACAGATCACATTTTTCAAAAAAACTAAAAAACTTCCTTTTTCTTTGAGGTTTGTTTGACACAATCTGTCAATCACTGTTTAATAACTGAAGACATGAAGAGAAATGATAAAACTGAAAGAAACTGAGTGTTAAAATGTGTAAAATGAAGAATAGAATGTAAAAAGAAAATAACAATAGCCATCATTTTCAGTTAGGCAACATTAATGTCTGAAGGAAAGCATCAAAAACTTAGTGGACTCAACACACTCATCTATACCAACACATTTTCAGTGGATTTTTGTTCACAACTTCACAGAAAACTTTAAAAATGAAGTGAGCCAAAGCCAGCAAGACAATTATGCGCATATCTATGGGAGCAGAAGAATATCCAGACACACAAGTCTAGATATTTTTTTTAATTCAGAAACTTTCTTCTGCACTTGCTCCATCGATCACAACCCAAAAGGCTTATTTAGTCAGAAAACAAAGATTTAAAAAGAAAACATTTTACAAAGTGCAGATAAAAAAACTTCAATAACTTTTGTCATTATACAACAAAAAATAGTCACTTATATATTTTTTTCCATCTCTAACATTTTGTCTTGATTCCGTCTGTCAGACTTGAACACGTGCTATGAAGACTGAATGCGAGAAATGTGTAAATGTTCTTGAAAGGAAAAAGTAGCTACTATTGTTTTGGAAAACTCTTTAGCCAAAATTTTTGTAATTTAATTTGTTGTTAATTTAGATATTCTTGCCACTGTGGATCAATGTGGATAGAGAATTAGTTTATATGACTATATATATTATATATTATATTATAGTTATTTATCGTGCCAGTCAGTTCTATTCTGTGTGTTGTGTGAAATTGTATTTGTTTCATAAAACAAACACATGTATGCTTCTTAATGTTTAACAATGTTTAATGTTTTGATTCTTAGTGTGATTTAAAACTTCACTGGCCCAGCAGAATGAATTTGTGGGCCATATCTGGTTTTCAGGCCATCAGTTGATGAATATAAGGTTAGTTCAAAAACAAAGACAAAAAATGGCATGTATAGAAGTAACAGTGTGAAAACAAAGAAATGCAGAAATGTTTTTATAAAGAAAAAAATTTAAAAACTCAATGAATTTCTGTTTTACATTTTTCTATATTTTTTTATATTTTCTGTGCTTAATTCAGAACACTGTTTAATGTTTTATTACACTCATGTGTAAAGCATAAAAAATATTATTTTTGATTCAGACAAAAGAACCATGTTGCGGCTGCGGTTTATTACCAGTGACTGCAGTCAATTCAGTGTGATCACAGCATGTTTTAGTTGGTTTATGTTGGCAGCACATTATATTTATAGATAGTCACAAGCTGCTAAATAAATTTGATTTAGGACATGAGCTTGCAATCAAAAAATACATTTTTTTCACACTTTGCTTGTTTTTATATGAAACAGGAAAACGAAAAATTTATTTTGAGACACAAAACTTTTTTTTTTTTTACTTTTCCTACTAATCCTGATAGGAAAGCAAAAAGCAAACCTACAAATTTCAAAATCCAATAGCAGGAAAAGTCAGAACTTTGGTGCTGTGACCTTTATTGTACACTGAACAAACTGCAGTCCAAGACTTCACTCGTCTTTTAGCAGTTTTGACCTTGCTCTAACTCCAGACACACACTCAGAGAAACATGGTTTTCTCAGACGTGGCAGTGATCCAAAATAAATAACCTGTCCTCAGAGTGTCGGCCGAACCACAAGAAATCCTAAACCAGGTCCCAGCCCAGCGGCGCTCACTCACAGAGCTATCAGCGAATGACTTGCTGAAATTTTAATTGACCGAATGCATCATGTGGTTTGGAAACAAAATCAAATCAGGACGGATCAGCCTTCCTTCTTTGACACCCATCCAGAGGAGAGTAGCATTTTTGATTAGGGTTTCATTTATTTATTTTAGACGGCTCTGATTTCAAGGTTGAGTTACACCAACTTGGGGGACGAATAGATGACATTGTATGGAAAGGTAATTCAAGAGTCTGCATGCTTTGATCCTCGCAGATAAGGGAAAGATAAGAGACAGGTGTCTTGTAGAATAGAGGACATCCATCCAGGAATTCAATCGCCGAAGCTCAGTCAAAAATGGTCTCCATGAAATAAAGAGATTGATATCAATTCCTGTCTTCATTTAAGAAGATCAGAATTCCATACATGCTGACACATCTTCAATAGGAGCTCTTCTTTCTAAACTTCTTCCAATTTTAACTGAGCTACTTTGTCTAAGTAATAATTTTACCAAGTTATGTTTTCTTTTACCTACTACTAATCTTTGGAAGTATGTTTTTGTCATTACATGTGTGCAGTTGTTTTTTCTCCAGTCCAGCCTCACCATTGTATCTCTTGTCTGATGTTACACCAGTCAGGGTTTACTGCTGAAAAGTCTAATTAAAGAAATTGGTAGTCAGTGGTCCAGACAGAACTCATAAAAATGAGCTCAATGTAGAAGTCAGAGCATAAACTGTCTCTGAAAGGTCTGCATTCAATAGAAAAAAAACGTTTCTACTCAAAATTGCTGTAAAGTCATGGAAAACTGCAGGACAATCTCCTTTTTCTTCTTTTCCCTCTCTGTAAAACAAAGCTTGCAATCATTCGAGCTTGGGCCACGAATTGCTGAAGGTGCAACTTTGGACACTGGAAGACTTGGTGAGTGATGGGATGGCGCAATGCTGAGCAAATATTGGAAAAACGGGTGATGAACATCTCTGACATTCAAGGTAAGGACATATAATCAGGGGAAAAAAAAACACAAGAATCAATGATACTCTACTCAGCAACCAATAAGGAGCAAATGAAGTAAGACTTAGTGCAAAGTTACTTGATCTTTTTCAGAGCAGATGCCAAACGGGTGTTTCTACTAAAAAATATATAAAAAAGATTCATGACTTAAATCAAGGTCAGAGCATCAAAATAACTCTTCTGACAGCATTCAAGGTTATGATAATTGATTTCTTTGCCAATAAAAGTAGTGGAATTTAAATATTCTATTATTGAAGGTTATTAATTGTCTGAGTCATAAATAACCACAAAGTAAATATTCATCAGAAGCTTCCATGTCATGACAAAAGGCCATGTCTGCTCAATTAAAAATGCATTCAGAGTAATGGGATGTTAAGAATAACTTAGCACGTCTTTCAAATGCTACAACATAGCAAGAAAGCAATCAAAGACACATACAGTGTACAATTTTAAATATGCAAATTTACAGGACAACAAATCCTAGTTCACTCATATAGATTTAATAACCTAAAAACTATTGTTATTTTAAATAACATGATGACTATAAAATCTGTACATATGTAGAAGAATCAAACCAATCAAATATTTATGTCTAAATAAACTGACTGAATTATATAACTGACAGAGCCTTATTTTAAATTATCTTGTGTTCAGATTGTTAAATCAGCTGTACTGCAGATAACCAGAAGGTGTCAGGTTTGTATAAGAGAACATATTGATGATGCCTACGTTCCTGCACATGGGCCAAATTCTACAACTAGTACCTCAAAATGTCTAACTAGCATGAACTGAAAAATATTCACAAAAAGTTGATCAAAAACTTGATGCCATGATATTTTTTGCACTTACTGTATGTATTTAATTATTTTATTGTATAATCTATAGTATGGATTCAGCTGTTTTTCCTGGTGTCGCTTCAGCAGGCTGGAATCTTGCTGACCTGGAAGTACAATTTGTCAGAGCACCTTCTGACAGGGAGTGATGGTCTTAGTTTAAAGCATTTTGTGTAGACGTGTCTTTACTTTAGAATTGATGCTACAGTTACTGTAAAAGGCCCCATGATTAATATGTAGAGAGCAATGTGTTTACTGTTTGCGATTATAAGCAGTAGAATTTGCGGAGATCTATTGCATTCATTAGGTTCCTCCGTAAATTTGTTATGAAAGAGTAGTCATAGTCGGATGCTTGTATTTAATCTAAAAGAAGACGAGCACAGACAAAGATAGTTAGACAAGGTTTGTCAAATGGTAGCTGACCTACTGTGCTGATTGTAAGGCCATCTGGATGACAGCACTAAAATGGCTGTGAAAAATCAGCGAGAACATGGATGCATTTTACAAGGTCTAGGTGATACCTTCAAATGCATATTAAAAACAAAGACCTTGTAAACAGGATATTAAGTCCACAATGTTTCTGAAAATACACTAAATTTCTATATTATGGTTGTGTTGATTTGTCATCATCAATCACATGTGGGTATGAGGAATTCATGTGGTCAGGTTGCCCTCATCTATAGAATATTTATTTTGACTACCATGTTTTTATAGAGTGTTGTCAGTTCATCAATACTTCCACTTATCCATAGATGTGCCATGTCCAGGAAAAGACCCCAAACATCCTATTCCCAGTGACACTTTTTACCTTGTCCTTAGGGGTCCAAAGGCATTCCAGGCCAGAGAAAATATGTTGTCCCTCCAGCGACTTCCCACAGTGAGACATGGCTGGGAAACCTCCAGGTGAAGGTGCCCATGCAATAAGCATCGTAATCAGATGCTTGAAACACCTCAGTTGACTCCATTTGGTGGGGAGGAGCAACAGCTGTAATCTGAACTCTCTTGACTCTAGGATCTTCTTATTTTGATTCATACCTCATATCCAGTTGTGAGGGCAGAAACATAGACCCAACAGTAATTTGAGACTTTTGCTTTTCCACTTCACTCCTTATTCATCATGAAAACTTTGTAAATGCATTACATAATGATGAGCTGCCATCCAACACAGTTAATTTATCAGGCCACTATTCATATTTGGATTTACACATTGGAGTGTTGATTTTGAGAAAGAGTGAATCATTATTGTTGTAAAAGTTGTTCCTTTTCTTCGAGCACCTGCATGTTGGTTTAGATTTGGGGGCAGTCAATTCACAAGTACTGGCTTAAAAATCCTCCCCAAACCAAAAGAGTATTATTCTTGGAGCAGGTGGTGCATTTTCTGAGCTGAACAGCCGGTTTTGTTTGGCTGCTGAAAATGAACCTTGACTAATCCAAAAACTGTATCACCGGTATTTATCGTTTCTTAGACTATTTGGTGACTTCACTGTTCAAGTGAACATAGCACTTCTATAAATGCTTTTTTCCCGTCTTTGAATTGTCTTTCGGCTGCAAGCTGATTCTCCTGCTCAGGTATCAGCAGAGATGTTGTATCTATGCTGCACACTGTGGACAGTCATGGAGCCCCGGAGCAAACAAGCTCACATATATATCACTTGACTGTGTGTCAGGACGATTACTGGATAAAGATCACAATATGACACTTTTCCTTTTCTGTGCTGGCTCAGTGAACAGAAGGAAATCTCCTGCAGCTCAGCCCACCCCTGTCCAGGATATTGATCACAGATCTCAGACCTATAAGACCTCTCAAGCTTGTCAGGGGAAAATCATTCTGCTTTCTTTTACTTTAAAGACATCCAGCTTATTCTGACCATGTAAAGACAGTTATTCTCTTCTGATGATTAGGTTTCTCAAATGCAATATCTTAATCTTTCTTCTGTGATCTCTTACATTCTCAGCTTATCAGAGAATCTTGTTTGAGTCACAGTTTATCAATACAAGTTCAGTGTTAAATCAAGGAAACAAAGGCCTCACTAAGACTCACCAGAGACTGAGCCTCCATCCACATTACTCTCGATACTTTAAAATGTTTATTTTATGCTATATTTCCACCTCATGGCCACATGAGGGTTTGGTGAGAAAAATCAAACTAAAGATTTTTTAAACCTTTGTTTTTGTTGAAAATTAGATGCAGAGCTTGTCAAAAACAATAATGTTCCAGCATATTTTCCACAATCCCTCTATCACTTTATGCCCCAGGAATCTAAACATCTGCTAAGCTAAAATGGTTAATAAGTGAGAGCAAATTAAAAACATCAACTAAAAAATAATAAAAGTTTACATTTTTAGTATTACGTATCTTTATCTTTTCTCTGTCATTAATTTTGATTCAATTGACAACTATATGAAATTGCCATGTGTTTCACTGTTTATATTTTTTTAGCAGTTAATGCAAAACTAATTATTTCACTTTACCCTAGAATTTAAAATGGATCAAGACTATTGTGACTATATAGCTATAAAATAAACATTTCTAACATCTGAATAATGTTTATTTCAATGTCAGCCAAGAGTAAAAATATAGTCAATGACAAAAACGGAAATAATGTAAAAAAATATCAATGGTTCAGTCACTCCTAAAATTAAGATCTTTGTCTGAATAACACACTACGGTCACATGCTAGTTGTGTGTTTTTCTACTTTTTTTACACAACCTTTGGTAAATGCTCCTTCTAATTGATGCAGTGCTGTGATTGAAGGTATCTCTTTGTCTTATGTACGTCTTTGTTGTATAATTAATGTAAAGTAAGGAGTAAGATGAACTTGCATTTTTTGCTTTAGTCAAGGGTGACATGATGGTTGGTAGAGCTGTTGCCTCCCGAATCGAATCTCAGCCAGAGACCTTTCTGGATAGTTTGCATGTTCTCTCCATGCATGCATGGGTTTTCTCCAGGTACTCCAGTTTCCTCCCAAAGACCAAAAACATGAATATTAGTCTAATTGGCAATTTTATATTGTCCCTAGTTGAGAGTGTTTGTCTCGTTTGTCTCTATGTGGCTTTGTGATGGACTTGCGACCTGTCCAGCGTGTACCCCGTCTCTTGCACTGTGACTGCTGGATATGGATATTAGTGACTCCTGTGACCCTGAAAGAAAGAAGCAGGTTAAGATAATGGATGGATGCTTTAGTTAGAATAGATGTCAGCATTGCTCTAAAACTTATCCATGTTTGTCATAACAAGACGAAATGTCATTTGATTTCAAGATGAGTGCTTTTAGGTTCTGAGATACTTGTGATGAGCTTTAAACATATGCTTTTCTCCTTTTACTTTTTTACTCGATTCACACATTCTAACAATGGGTGGCTATCACCATCCACTGAGAAAGTTGGCGGTTCCATTCCCCTGCTAATCAGTCACAAGTTGTCACTGAAACTGAACTCTGATGTGTGTTCCATCAGTGTATGAATGTGATTTAAGCATTGATTAGTCTGCATAGATTGATTGATCTAGATAAGTTTTGAATAGAAAATTAGAGTGCTGTGTGAACAGGTAAATGAGGGCACAGATTGTAGTTTAACATGCTTTGAGTATTCTGGTTGGACAGAAAAGTGCTGTATAAGTACAGTCCATTTACCATTTAAGAAAAATGTTGAAAAACCCTTGCAGTGCGAATAGTTGTGGAGAAGGTCTACATGCAGGAACATAAAATAAAGACTCTTTTAAAACTCTTTTAAAACTATTTTGTGCTGTTTCAAATTTCTATCAATTATCAAAGGAGCAAAAAACAAGTTGTGTGACAAGCCTCATATGCACATAGTTTCTAAGGACAAACACACAGCAAAACAGCAACATCTTTTGAAGGATATATCATCAAATATCAGTTCATTTGCTTTCCTCGTCTCTTCATTTTGATTTACAAAAAAAATACAACACACACATGTTGCTGTTGAGTAATGAGTCAGGGTAACTACAGAATACACGGAGCAGAGGCAACTACCTGAGCTCCACACGGAGCGGATATGTTACTGACTCAAATGAAAAATCCAAAATCTAAGCACTAGTTATCCATTTCAATTTTACATTTTTTGTGGAAAAAATATATAAAAAGAATGCCTTGAATCTATGCGAGGATCACAGAAGTATCACAACACACAATACTAACTGTGTTAGCAGGGGAACCATCTTCTTGCCTAACAGTAACTCATTGCTCACCCATTGCTGGTCAAACTCCAACAATTAACTCAGATGCCACAATTGTAGCATTACATTGAATTGAATAAACATAGTAACACAAGTCTAACAAGACTGTAACACCAACATAAACAAATATTTGACTTCATGTTGTTCCTCACTTGTCCAGGAGGAAAAAAAGCTAGCTCTTAGTCAAACTGGAGCTGCTTCTGTGGAAGCGCGGGGCCAGTGTTAACCCATGTTTTGTCTCTTTCCTTATCTGACAACTTCTTTGCCAAATATAGTGTTTTTTGTAGTAATAATAGATCCTGATCATCTTCAGGCGAATGCTTTGATCTGCTGGACGTACTGTCCACCATTGTGCCCCTATGCTAACCTGCTCTGGCGGTGGCTTTTATATAATGAAAGGAGGGGCTAAGTCACAAGTGACACACGCTCACATGAAGATATGTGCATGTGCAGCCCACCTTGTAAACAATAGACTGGACAACAACAGAGAGAGACATTGTGTGATGTCATATCATATTCTATCTGAAATTATACCTTTAGTTCTTCACATCACTATCTTTTAGTTCTTTCTATCTAAAATAATGAAATGTTGCTTTTAACTACTTTAGTATACAACCAAAGTTTCATGGCAATAGGATCAGGATAAAATAAGGCAAACCTAGAATAATCAGTAAAAAAAACTGCTTTTCTGTTGTCTGAGTTTCTAAAGGCACAGAGAAAAATAAATCCATCGAAACAGACATGTCAGTTACCTGTGATTTAATTTCTTTGTGAAGTTGTACACACTACTTTTGTAAAAAACACAAACCTTTTGTTAGAACTTAACATTGTGTTCAGGTCAAATGACAAGTACAATCATTCGAAGATTTACATCCTGCACAAATAAATAGAAAAAAAACTGTGGTCAATTCTCAGCAGTTGTGGTTACCAGAATTTCACCGAAAATGATGACAATTGTGAGTATGTTAAGTTTACTTTTCAAACTGTAAATTTCACAGCTGAAAACAGTTTGCTGTTTGCACCAAATTAATATTCTTAAAAGAAGATCTGTGACAGATGTGTTTTGTTAATCTTTAAACAACAAAAATCTTTTCAACGTAATAACAGCCTTGCAATAGAAATAAATGCAACTAAAAAAATATGTACTATTTATTTAAAACTTTAAATTTAGAAATGTTTACTTGCAGCTGTGAGTGCCAAATTTTACTGTAAAACTATGACAACACTTACAAGTAAGCATATAACCTAGATTACTCATATATGATGGCTCTGTTTTAGTGATATTGGTAAAGCCATATTATAAGCTCCACTGCCATTTGTTATTATTTTTCCTCACAATACCTTTTTTATCATTGCTAAAAAAAAAACGGGACTCTGTGAACATTAATCTTCTTTTCTTTTTAAAAATACCCAGAAAGAAATCAATGATGTGCGCAAAACCATTTTATATATGCAGTTTTTAGGTCAAGATACAGTATGTCACACTTCATTTTAGCAGCAGCTGAGGCCTCCAGTAGGGCAGGTTCTCCCCCAGCCCTGTCCCCACAGGGACATTATGAGAATCATAAATAATACGTGCTAATGAGATATGAATTGATTACGTGGGGAAAAGCTTGACGATCTCAATCCATCACCCTAAATGATGTTTTACAATAGATTACCAGCCAATAATTCCTCCAATATGAGATTAAATGAAAGAGCAGAGCAGTTTTCAGCGGACTACTGCTGCCTCCCTCTCCTCCCATTTTCTGACGGCTGGAAATAAATCTGGTCAATTACTGTACCACCAATCCGTTTTTCACCGCTAACGACATTATTATTTCATTTAGAACTTGTTCATGCATCATAGATTATTTCATTTTACTCAGTCAATACTGAGAAGTGCAGTATTTTATTTTATCCACTGGGGTTTATGGTGAAGTGGGGTTTTAATGGAGTACACTTGGCTGAGGAAGAGCGGCTCACTGTAAGAGGAGTGAAATGTGGTTATCAGCTGTTAGAAGAGCACAAATGCATATATTCATGCTCACACATTGCAGTTTTCGGTTAGATATAAAGATTTGCTCTATGTTTTCCTCAGGCACCTGACAGACAATGAGAAAATGGTTCTCCTTCAAACCTGTGATCAATTGAAATAACATTAGCTGTGCCTATAAGATGATTTGGAACATCACTTCAATCCCAAAGAACAATGAAAATTGGATAACACACATGCTCACTAGGCTCTAACTTAGCTGCAAATCATGTTAAGGTTTTCAGTAAAGCCAAAGTTGTGATTGGTTATTCCTCCTTTAACTGCATCAAGATGTACCTCTGAGGGTTTACTTGTGATGATCTGTGTTAATGTGTGTATTTATCGCCTTTCTATGGCTCAAACACACACGTAAGCCTGGAAACAAACACATTGTGGAAAATGGTAGTACTTGGAATTCATTTCCTAATAAAAGATTTTGATCATCAATCAATGCCTTGACATAAATGCCAACATTTTCCATTTTCACCAGCAACCGAAATAGTTCTAACATCTTTACCTGCATGATCCCCATGTTTCAAATGAAAAAAAGTAAGACAGGCTGTAGTGAGAATGGCAATTTTTATCTTAAAGGAGCAATGTAAGAGATAAAGCATGGTTCACTGATCTAGTGACTTTACTTCTCTTTGGTGACCTGTCTCTATAACTGCACCTGTCCTGTCGTTTAACAGACAACTGAACCACTGTGTAACTCCAGAATTGGCTTTTAGAAGTTTTACATTACAGCACATGTCCTCATGATTTAAAGCAAAAAGGTCTACTTTAGTCAGTTCAGATGAACTCAAATCATAGCTTGTCATCTTCTCATTCAGATTGAACAATGCCTCAACCAACCCAAATTTAATTGTTTTAAATATATGTCCTGCTAAATTTAACTTTTTCAGTGGAACTACTGTGAACTTGACACAGTGTTTAAATGACAACTGACTGGTAACTGATAAAAAGCTTTTGTTAAGATGCATAATCTATTATGTAGTAGTGCTGGTTGCACACTCTGATAGTGCTGCATTTGACGCTAGACTAGTGAATTCATCAACTGTCATTCCTATCTATGAGCTGTGGTACAAAATAGTTGTCACTTTGACAGCATGCAGTCATGTGAGTTAGTTAGTACAAGGTTATGGTTCTTAACTTTTAGTACAAGTACATCTACTGGTGTTCATGGTGGTGCTCATTATAACATTTTTAATCAATCATTTACAGGTCAAATGAGCTATTTAATCATCATAAGCTGAACTGTGGCAGCACAGTGCAGCATTGGTGGGAGGTTGTATTATTTGTTTCACTGGGACGAACTGGAGATCTGTTCAGAGTGTAGCCCACCTCTTTCACAATGATGGCTGTTAATAGGCCTGATCTAAATTTAAATTTGGATGTGGTTAAACCTAAATTTAAAATGTGTTCATTGAAAACAATTTGGATGGTACGTACCCGTGGTCTGGCAGTTTGAAATGACACTCAGACAGCCTCCTAGTGGCTGCTTAAATAGTTCCAGTACAGACTTTACAATCCTTGCAGCAGAAAATGTACAAAGTAAGAAAATTTTATTTAGGGTACAGTATCTCATATTTGCATTCCATTCTATTCAGATTTTTATTGTTCTCAACAATGGATGCATGGACCCATCATATGTTAACGCACACGTTCTATCAAAAAATTGAGATGATACTAAAATCCTGAGAACTAGTCTAAGGAATATGGACAACAGGTTTAAATAGTAATAAAAGTGACAACATGTTGCATTTCCCTGTGTACCCTGATGATTGTGTTGGCTGAGCTGAATTTAGGTGTGCCAAGTGTTAAATAAACTCTTTTACTTTTTACTAAATGTTCAATTCAAATGTAAACAAATATATGTAAATATTAAATTCTAAATCTAAAAGTGTATATCTAAATGTGAAAGTTAAATGTACACGTTAACGTAAAATGATGAAGTTTACATTAAGTATTTAGGAAGAGATTGCAGCCCTTGCTGCTGGTGCTCAGCTCGTGAGAATGTCATCTTCTTGAAACAATAGCAATTGCTAATACTCCAATACAGCTAAGCTTTGCTACAAGACATCAAACTTTCAGTTGCGGCCGGTGTCCGAACTGCTAAACATAATGGTGCATGGCATTATCCAACAAAAATAACTTGGAACAACATTTTAAGATTAAGCACAAATGTTGTGGGACAGAGTTTCCCACTAAAAACACTTTACAAGCACAAAAAGATCAGGAGGTGAAAAAACTGCTGGCAGCCTTACAGCAGATTTTCACTCACTCCAACAGCAAAGGTGAAGCTGCCAAAGTTGCAATGTATTGGGTCAGCCACATTCTCACAAAAAGTCTTTAGGGGATTGTAACATTATAAACTTCAATGCACTTTTCTGTGATTTAAAAAATAAAAGTAAAATCATGGCTGCCCTTAAAGATGTGCAGTTGTCCTGGAATACTGGAACATAGGGATATCTGTTCATCTCAGTCATTGTGTCCTTGGGCAAAACACTTCATGCCAATCATACTGGTGGTGCTCAGAGGGTCCAGTGTCGCAGGTGTATAGCAGCCTAGCAACGCCTCTGCTCCAGGGCAGCTGTGGCTACGATGTAGTTTACCATCATCAGTGTATTAATGGGTGAATGATTGAAGTATAAAGTGCTTTGGAGTCCTTGGACTTGATAAAGCGCAATTTAAGTTTCAAACCATTTGCACAAACCTTCTTAAAGAACTAAACAATCCCTTCAAATTACACACTACAGTCAAACATATTTGTCAGTTTGTACACAATGTTTTGATCAAATTACAGCTCAAAATCACTCACACCAACTCCATGGTTTACCTCAAGTATTAACACTACTCACTTGTCTCTTGGTCTTCTGCATACTTTATGGGTGATTCTATACTTGGAGTATCCTTCCTCCTCCATTGTATCCTGCTTTCCTCGTATCATTCACTTTTCTTCTCCCTGTCTCTTTGCTCTCTGCATGAGCTCCTCTGGGTAAGGAGTTGAGTGGGCTTGTCTAGTGGCTAAAGTCAGGGGCTGGATTGGGAAGAGGTGACTGTCACAGTGTCTGATTAATGACCCGTCGGTTGCGTGTCCAGCAACATTAGGGCTCCATGTATCTACCAGCGTCCACATGGGGCGAGGGGCTTTGTTCTGGGAGGAAATGGTGTCAGTGGCCCACAGCCGTTTGTGCCTATAAAAAGATAAAGATTTACTGTCATCAAAGGGCAGATTAAAGCCCACAATGGTGACATTGATTTTTTTTTTCAAACCAAAAAAAAATCACATTTTGGGAAACCCATTCCAGGACTAGAGAGAGATATGATCAGCTTATTTGGGAAGGATAATATGGAATCTTCTTTCAGAATGAACTTTGAAAGAAGTAAATTGTAAATATTGATTTCTGAAATGAAGTGTCAATCTTGGTTGGGCCAAGCTTATTCCCATCATCTGGCTTAACCCCCAGCAAACGATGAATTCAAAACTGCTGACAAAGTGGAGTGTATAGGATTTCTGTTAGAGGCAGTCGGCACCGCTTTACCGCTTGGCCGGCCTGAGCCCCTACCGGTAATGGCTCTTCAATTTTATCAGATAACAGAGGAGATCTCATCAGAGGCGAAAAATGAAATGAACTGTGACTCTGAATCAGGATCCCTGCTCTTATCCCAGCAAAAATCATCGGTGCGGGGCCCAGGGCTTTCCATTATTTCAGGTCACTTCATTACGGCCCTGCACACAGGACCCAATTGCAACAAACAAAGCAGGCCCTTCCTGTCTCACCCAGGGGTTGAAAGTGAGGGGCAGTTTGATAGGTTCTTGACGTGTCCAGGGTTATCCTATTACCACTTAAGAGGGTTTCTGAAAAGCAGCAAATCTTGCCCACTTGTTTGTTATCCTTTTTCACCCTTTTGTATCATGAAAGGTTTTATTGCTCACCTTATTCCCCCCACTGTGGAAAATAATTCATCTTTTCTTGTTGAAGTCTAAAGTAGAATTTGTTTGTTCTTGGTTTTGTCATATGTGGGATGAAAACACAGCAAACCAAGGAGCACAGGTAATGAATTATGCACATTGCAGATACCATATTGTTCTTGTGATATTACTACCTATTATTGTGAAAAAAAAAAGTTTGCTTTATCCTTAACTTTATCCCAAAACTTAAGGAAAAAATAACAATAAGTACTGCATACCCATCACTTGCTGTTCACGGCAGTGTGTGGGGCTGTAAATGTGTGTGTGTCGATATTTCTCACTTGCAATAATGAATTAAATAAGCTGTTATCACCGAGGAATTTGCAGCTTTGTGAGTAATTACAGTTTTTGTTCAAGGCTCTATATGCTGAGTATTGATCACCAGGAGGATGGTGGTCGATGCACATGGGGAGTAGTGGGGTGCTTGGTGGCTACATGGGAGAAAAATGACATTGGATTAAGGAGGGAGACTTGTAACAGGGTGATAAGATGAACTAAAGGTAGAGAAACAAAGGCTGGGACTTCTTAGCACTGCTTGACTTATTTGCTTTCATGCTTAATTTAGAAAAGGCAACTTTTTGGCTGAGGAGAAAAAGTTAAGTCTACTCCAATTAATATTTTACTGCTGTGGTGACAATTTTAAACATGATTTTGGAACCTGCTTTTCATTTTAAACTTCTACTTTTAACTTTACAAAGTGCATAATCAAGTGAGAATGACCTTCTCTGTGCGTTCTAAGTATTTGAACACCTGTGAAAATCAATGTTAATATATAGCCTTTGTTTGCAATTACAGAGGTTAGACGTTTCCTGTAATTTTTCATCAGGTTTCTACAAACTGCAGGGGTTTTGGCCCATTCCTCCACACAGATCTTCTCAGGATCAGACAAGTTTCTGGGGTGTCACTGAGAAAAACTGACTTTGAGTTCCCTTCTTTCTGTAGAGTTTAGGTCTGCAGACTGGCTAGGCCACTCCAGAACATTGATATGCTTCTTACAAGCCTTGAAATGCTTCTTCTGGAGCCACTCTTTGGTTATCTTGGCTGTGTGCACTGCACTCATTTTCATCACTCATTAGGTCTGGACATTGCCATGTTGGAAGACCCAGCTACGACCCATCTTCAATGGTCTTGTTAGATATTTTAACTGAGGCTCAGATAGATTCTTAAAGAAAATGTACTTCCTTGTTACAGTGCAATTAATGCTGACGCGTTAAGGAGATTAGGTTTTAAATGAACATGTGTAGATGACATTGAGAGTGTGGATTAGATTGCTGCTGGAGCAACACCAGCTCCAGCAGAAGAATGGTGTCTTTAGATGCACTAAAGTTTAATGAATAGAGAACTGGTTCTCTGCATATGATTCCAGTTTTCAAACAAAAGAACAACAGAGGAAAGGAGGTTGTTCCCCAAAATTTTACAATGCATGGCCCCGGTCATCCTCTCCTTAATACAGTGCAGTCATCCTTTCCCATGTGCAGAGAAACACCCCCAAAGCATGCTTCTACCCCCATGCTTCACAGTAGGGGTGGCATTTTGGGATGGTACTCATCATCCTTCAACCTCCAAACACGACGAGTGGAATTAAGTGAACCTTCCGTGCTATGCATGACATTAAACTATGATATGTTAGTGTATTACCCACAGTAAACTTGTAAACAGTGGTGCCGGCTCTCTTCAGGTCATTGACCAGCTCCTCCGGTGTAGTTCTTGGCTGATTCCTCACCTTTCTTTGGATTGTTGATACGCCACGTGGTAAGATCTTGCTGCAGCTCGTGTGACATTTGTTATTTCTGACTTTTAGGAGGCAGTCTGGATGATCAGCAACAGTTCTTTTTTGCAGTTTTTTATGGTGTATCATTTAGACCTATTGACATAAAAAATAAACAAAGCATCTCATCCCCCTGTTGTTCACAAGTAACGACTGGTAAGAAAAGTTATCTTTGAATCTTCAGTATGTTCATTCTCAGTATGTTGGTAATGTGGGCTCGTCACCTAGTGGCACATCATGCTTAATTTTAACAATTTTGCTAAAATGGAGAAAAATAGAAAAACGGCAGGAGCCAAACTTACAGCCAAAACCTGAACCTCTTCATCATTCCAAGATATTTACTAAAGTAGACCTCCGCAATGCCAACCACCTTGTTCGTATCCGCCAGGGAGATGAGTGGAAAAGAGCATTCAAAACATCATTAGGACACTTCAAGTACCTAGTCATGCCTTTCAGATTCTGTAATGCATCTTCTGTCATCCAAGCTCTAATAAATGATGTACTCTGTGACTTTCTCAACATTTTGGTTTTTGTCTAGATGACATCCTGATCTTCTCAAAGACTCTAGCAGATCATAAACATCACATCTGCCTTGTCCTCCAGCACCTCCTCCAGAATTGTCTCTATGTGAAAGCTGACAAGTGTGAATTTTATCAACCCTCAGTCTCATTCCTTGGTTTCATCTTCGAGGGCAGACAGGTACGTGCAGACCCTTCCAAGATAAAAGCCATCACCAATTGAACAACACCAAATAACCAAAAACAGCTCCAGCTTTTCCTTGGTTTCGCCAACTTTTACAGATGCTTCATCCAAAATTACAGCCAGATTGCCACTCCATCAACTGCCCTCACGTCCACCAAAACCACCTTTTCCTGGACCCAAGCCGAAGAGGCTTTCCAACAACTTAAAATTATGTACTTTTAAGCACCCATTTTAGTACAGCCCGACCCCAAGAAACAGTTCATCCTGGAGGTGGAGGCTTCAGATTACAGAGATCGGTAGTGTAATCTCTCAACTCTCTGAACCTGATGAGAATCTACATCCATGGACCTTTTTCTCCCAGTGACTCTCCCCTCCAGAATGAAACTATGATGTGGGAGACTGGGAGCTCCTGGCTATTAAATTAGCCATAGAAGAGTGGCAGCATTGGTTGGAGGGTGTCGAACATCCCGTGCAGGCATGGACTGACCACAAGAATCTCTCCTACCTCCAGTCTGCCAAACATTTGAATCCATGATAATTCTGCTGGTCTCTCTTCTTCTTCTCCTATTTCATTCTGTCAATCTT
The DNA here is from genome assembly GCA_034783495.1 of Millerichthys robustus. Classification (NCBI taxonomy): domain Eukaryota; kingdom Metazoa; phylum Chordata; class Actinopteri; order Cyprinodontiformes; family Rivulidae; genus Millerichthys; species Millerichthys robustus. The sequence continues at coordinate 18,410,401 of JAVKLF010000042.1, forward strand.
TTACCGTACTGGCTCCAAGAATATTAGACCTGATGCCTTGTCCTACCAGTTTTCACCTGACGATGAACCCCAGGAATCTACAATCATCTGTCTTCCCCAATACATCATTGGCTCAGTAACTTTTCATCTCCATGGCATCCCAGTAGATATCCTGTCTGACCATGGACCTCAGTTCATATCCCAGGTATGGAGGCATTTTTTGTTCTGCTCTAGGTGCTAAAATGAGTCTCACCTCAGGTTATTTTCCTCAGTCCAACAGTCAGACAGACTGGCTTGAGGCCAGATTCTGTTGTTTAACCTCCAATAATTCCACTGACTGAAACCAATACCTCCCCTGGGTTGAGTATGCAGACAACGCTCATGTTTCTGCTGCCATTGGTATGTCTCCTTTTGAAATTTCCTTATGTAATTGGCCAGCCTTGTTCCCCTTTGATGAGAAAAATGTCAGGGACCTTGGAACGTCATCACATCAGCTGATGTAAGACAATCTGGTTCAATACCATCTCTGCTCTTCACTGCACTGCTGTCCAGACTAAGTCGTTCGCTGACAGAACGCGCTTTCCAGCCCATCAGTATTCACCTGGTCAAAATGTATGGCTCTCCTCCTGAGTAGTCCCATGGAAATCGATCTCCAAGAAACTCTCTTAGATACATCGACCCCTACATGTCAGGATCTGTAGTTGTGTTTCCTCTTATGTTCTGGTCTGCCGTGTTTTCCCTCTGTTTACCCTCTCTCTCCCCTTCTGCTTCACTCTCTGTTCATTTGTCACACCTGCCCATAGTTACTAATCAGTCTCTGCTTCCAGGTGTCTGTCATTATCCACTCTTCTCAGTTTGTACTTATACAGCCTTTCTGCTCCACTTCCTTGTTGGTTCGTTTTCTTTGTCCTGTCTCTGGTATGGTCTTGATCCGGTTCCCTGCTCATGTCTCCAGAACCCACTCGTCTCTTGCTTGTCATCCTGCTTGTTTTCACCTCAAGTTTTACAGTGAGTTTCTTGTATTGCCGCCACGTCAGCTCTTTTCTTTATTTAAATAAACATGAATTATTTTGCACCTATTAGTCTCTTGTGTTCATTCACACCTGAGTCCTCTCCACTGAAACCTGATACTACAAGATTAAATTGATCGTCAGTCCTTCTGCTGTTCATTTATGTCTGTTTCCCACTCTTCACATCCACCCCACGTTCCATGTATCCCAGATCAAGCCTGCTCATGCTAGTATGTTGTGAACTTCTTCCTGGCCCCCTCCTCCCACCCAAGACATCGAGGGACACCCGGCCTATGCAGTTTGATGGATCGTGGCCTCCCGTCAACGTTGTCAGTGATACCAGTATTTTGTTGACTTGGACAGTTACGGTCCTAACAATTGTACCTGGGTGCCCCGGTCCTTCATCTTGGATGCTATCCTTATAATGTAACTTTGAGGCTTCCTCGTCTTCTACCTCTTGTGGGACTGCCAGGTGATGACCCTTAAGGGGGAGGGTGGTTGGGTGGGGTCAGAGAATAGTTTATTTTTTGTTGTTTTTTCCTGTTCCACGGTTTCTCCACTAGATGATGTTCCTGAATTTGCTGTAATGCTGGGCATCGCCAACACCTGTGTGGCTTATCAGCTTCATCCAGAGTTGTATAAGACAAGCAGTTTCCAGTCATTCGTCACATGGGTGTTTGCTTGCAATGGTAACATCAAGCCTGCCTTTGGGCCTGTTCACATTATCCTCTTGTGTCCCTATTAACTCTCATGTGTCTACTTTCTGAGGTAGTCCTTTGATTCCAAATTCCACATCATCTGAGAAACTAACCTCATCTTCACTGAACTCACTGTTTACCTCCAGATCTCAAGTTCCACAACTAACCAATAGGGGTTGAGGAGGTTTGGATGAACCGCCAACGTTGTCTAAAAAGATCTGTGTCCACCTATTTTTTTTCCTCAATTTGTTTTTATTCCTGCACTGGGAGTACTGCCCAACATGCTTAGGAGCAGGAGCTGAGACAACTCCAGTGCAGACTGATCATTACCACCTGTTGCGTACAAAATTATGCTTTTATCATTGTTTAAAATCAGGAAGCCCTCTGTTCTCAAGGAGATGTGCTGCGTGTGGAACAAAGCTGCTGCTACTCCCGCCATGACTGGGGCGTCATTTTTACTGTAATGTTTTTCTTTCACTGACACTGTTGCACTAAAATAAATCTCTGGACCTGACTGTGTGTGCCTCTATGATATCTAACAGTCTGTTGGTTAAATTTGATATTCTCACAACATTGATTTTTACATTAATCATGTAATGTAATCATGTAATTAATCATTAATTACATACATTTTTATAGCATAGCATTTTATATCTTTACAATTTATAGCATTTCTATTTTATATTATATTTGATCTAAAACTACTCTGTGGTAGTTGTTACTGTGTCTTGTGTCTATGCTGCAACTGCGAAGTAATTTCCCTGCTGGGATGAATAAAGTACTTCTATTCTATTCTATTCTATTCTATTCTATTCTATTCTATTCTATTCTATTCTATTCTATTCTATTACATATTGCATTAAAGTGTATTTGGAGCTCTAAACATATTTATAGGGTTTTTATTTACTTTTTTCTTATTTACATCAATAAATATCACTACTACAGCTTAGATCACAAACATCTGCAAATGCCCAATTGTGCAAATTAGGTAATGACATCATCTAGCAACTTTTAGGACAGCCAATGGCAATTTTTTTGAGGAGATGGCAACAGTGGTTAGCGGCTCGAAATCTCACTCCAAACTCAGATCAGATGGAGATTGCCATATTCCCAATAAATCAGGTTTGTCTAATAGAAACCTAAAAATAGTAAATTATACAAAAATATTTTACTCAGTGTAAAAATTACTTAAATTAGAGGCAAAAACAGCTTGTAATATTTAATAATTTGTGCTAAATTGATTTAGCAGTGTGTTACACTCTATATCGCAACTTATACTACAGAAGCTAATATGTGCTAACCAATTCAATATTTAACAGTGACTACATCAGCTTCATAAGCTCATTTTGATTTTAAACAGTTACATTATTAGTTTCAATTTTGGTCAGATCATGTTCACACTGAAGTAAATAAGATACAATTAGCTTACTTGTAAAATTATATATTTTCCTGTTAGTCCTTAATTTTACATCCATGACACACACACAGCTTTTAAACATTCAAATATATTTATAATATATTTGGTAATCCATCTATCCAGCCATTATCTGCTACCTTGCCCATATCCAGCAGTCACAGTGCGAGGGGTGGGGTACACCCTGGACAGGTTGCAAGTTCATCACATATCTGTGATGGACTTGTGAGTGTGATGTGATATTTGGTAATATTATCATTAATAGTTTTTACATAATCAGTCCTTATTGTTCGCTATTTTGCCATTATGAACAATAATGCCAAAGCAGCAGTTTGTGATGTTTTATATGTTTTGCAGCTTTCAAATCAGCATATTTTTTTGTAGAAAAATATTTCCAGTAGTTGAAAGTAAATTCACTGTAATACAAATAATTAAAAAATAAAATAAATTCAACAAAGTAAAAACATAAATAAATTGGATCTCCTGATAGATTGGACATTTGTGTACAGAAAGTATTGTATATGTGTGATTTTTTTATTTTGTTTTAGCGCCATTTTAAATTGCATATGTTCAGTATATTTATTCAGAAATGTCAAAAATTAAAATCACAATATTTGTCATTTTACACCACTGTAAACATTTCCCCCTAAAAACTGAAACTATATGGCCTTTAAATATATAACAAAAAAAGAATAATTTCCAAGTTCTGACATCTCTGATATTTCGGAACAAGTATTAGGACTTCTCATGCACTAGGATTTAAAAATGATGCTTAAATATACAGATTTTTTATTCTATCTATCTATCTATCTATCTATCTATCTATCTATCTATCTATCTATCTATCTATCTATCTATCTATCTAT
>JAVKLF010000042.1:18432569-18444196 GCA_034783495.1 Millerichthys robustus
CTGGGGGACACCACAGACAATGTCCAAGCACGATGACTGGCAGTCACCCATTTGCACAAATTGTTGCCTGTTACTTAAATAACGTTTCATCCAGTGTAGGACTACTCCCCGAATGCCATAGCGCTCTAATTTCTTAATTAGATCAGATCAGTAAATACTGAAAATATATTTTGAGTTTCTCTATATATTGCATTACCCAAATGTTCAGGGTATGAATTTCAAAAGTTCTGGTATTGGAGTTGTTTTGTAAATCCACTCAACTCTGATATTTCTAAACTGAGGCAGTTAAAAGAGCAATCTACAATAAGTAAGGTTAGCTGTTCAAAACCTTTTCACAGAACCCCACTTAAAAAATCAGATCTATTGCTTTAAAATTGAGATACAAAACAGAAAATCTTTCCACACTGAAACAGAAACTTAAGTAGTTTGACAAACGTGCTTTCTAATGACTGTTCTCTTTTCCTTATAAAGATCTAAAATTTCATGTTGCTACTTATAAAAAAACACATTAGTAAGACATGATTTGACATTAGCGGAAGGCACTTATGTAATCATTTAAAGCTATCGTCCATGTTTTGACAGACTGCCAGTACAGAATATGTACAATTAGAATTTAATACTGGTGAGACACAGTGACCGTTTCCTTTAGATCACATTCAGATAACATTTGAAAGCACTAATGTAATGGTTGTTTCTCGTTTGACCACTCTTTCTTTAGATGACTGTTATACAGTATATCACCTGCATCCTTCACATGCTTACATACATGGTGCACTCACACACTCATTTACTCCCCCTGAAGGGAGACTGTTATTTTGTGCATCAATCACTTGTCCAAACAGCAGCTCATTTACTAATTAAAATCTTTAAAACGAGAAGAAAATTGCCAATGAGATAAATTTGTAAACTTGAATTTTGACCAGCAACTGACAGTATGGTTTGGAGTGTGACTGCTGGACACTAGTGACCCTCATGACCCAAAAAAGAAAAGTGGATAGATGAAAAGGTGGATGGAACTCAGGCTTATAATTATGAAATCAGTCCATTTTCTGTGATGAACAAGGTCATTCATTTTTTTTTGCCCTAGTTCCTGCTTTGACACATGTTTTCAATCATTTGTATTGCAAGACAAAATGAGTCTCTGTATTTATTTATTTTATTTTGCTTGTGATGAGAAAACACATTGTATTAATAAAATAAAAGTTGAGAAAATATCAATAAATCACTTACATGGTTAATTTTCACTGCTTGATATGCCTGTCAATATCAGAAGGTCTGTGTGCTTTATCTAATGAAAAAGGCGGAGGGTACAGCACTCTTTCATTTGGCTGCCAGATTTAAGATGAAATGATGCTTTTGGTTATGTACTGTGATTAATATCAAGGACATCTGAATTCATCTGAATAAAGATGATTTGCAGCCACCTTTTTTTTTTTGCCAGCCACCTTTAAAGATGCTGAGTCTGCACCAGATTCCTGACAGTTAAACATCCTTCCAATGCCGTGTTTTTACAATCTTGACCAAGAAATATAAAGTTGAAGAATTTTAGTTACATATCTTTAACGTGATTAAAGCTTATGTCTGACAGCCAACCTCATTTTGCATAGTATTTGAATAACATATGCTGTAATGGATACATACATTTTTGTTCTTCACTGACTTATCTAACTTAAAATATTTCAATGTCCAGCCATCCTCTATTTTCTGCTGATTTTTGTGATGACTTTGTGAAGGCAGTACGTTTAGGAGGGATACCCTTGTGCTTTCTGGGGAATCCCAAGGGGTTCCCAGGCTAGAAATGATACATAATCTCTTCATCCCAAGAAGTTCTGGGTCTTCCCAAGTTTCCTCCTAGAAAGACATGCATGGGAAATCTTTAAGGGTGATGGCAAGGAGATACCATAATCGGATGCCCCAAACCACCTCAGCTGGCTTCTTCCAATGCAGAGGAGCAATGGCTCTACTCTGAGGTCTACAACAGAGTTCATTTTGTTATCTTTATATAGTAGCTGAGCACAGCCACTTTATAAAGGAAGTCTGTTTCTTGTACCTAGGATCTCCTTCTTCCAATCACTATGGTTTCCTCATAAGTGACGACAGGAACATAGATGTACTGGTAAATCCCGAGTCTTTTAGTTCAGATCTTTTTTCAGCTCGACAAACCAAACCCACACAAATCCCTTGGTACTGTGGATAAAGCCATGATTCACTGATTCATCCTCCACTCCATCTCACCAGCACTCGTAAACAAGACTCTTGAAATGATTATTCCACCTTTTTCCTGTTAATTTCAAATGTTTGAATGTGATTTCAACCACGTAAGACAATTTAGATGTGATTCTAGTTGAATATTTTAGAAGTACTAGTACTTATACAACTCTTTATAGTTTAGTTATTGAACAGTCAGGTAAAATGAATCTGGCTGGGAGAGCACAGCTGAGCATGTTGACACATTGAGACTAACTGTTAATTAGTCTGGCTTTGGCTTACTTTTGGTATGCCAGTCAATTCTTATTCATTGATGTTAGCCAAATTTGGCCAATGTACAGTCGGATTCTTGCTTTTTCAAGCTGAAAGTTACCTCATTTGTCTATTTTTAGGACATTTATCATTGGGAATAAGTGAACTTGGGATGAAATCTTTAGGTTAAATTTTTATGAACCATTATTAAACTGTCATATTTTGACAGACATGATTTTTGTTACTGTAATCACTTTTCTTCAATTAAATCTTTTGGTTGATTGGTTCTGTTTACCTTTAGCATAAAAAAAAAAAAACATTAAAGCCAGGGTTGGTCATTTTGAAGATCTAGCATGTTTTGAAAGATGCAGCTTCTGCTATGTTGCATATTTAATACATACAACACTAAAATTGATTTTTATTGTATAGTGTTAATACTTTTTTCCAACTGATATGTCTTTACAATTATTGAGGCATTATGCAGAACACAGGTTTTCTGCAGACAATTTTCAATATGTGACATAACACATTACACTGCATGATCTTGTAACTGTCTATCTTCCTCTGCAGAAAACACTGTGACACTCAGCTCTGAGGCTCCTTTCATTCAGATTGAGACAAGTTTCTTGTTGATAGCAGAATGTAAATGTGTCATTTATACCTGTCTTGTATTTTATAGTGATAAAGCAGGTCATACTCTGGAAAAAAGGAAAAGAGAAATGTAAGCAGTAGCTTCATTCATTGCCTGTCCTGTTTCATTCACACGCTTGTGATTCTCCATCATGCTCCTCTCAACAGCCCTCAAAAGGCCAGCTAGCATTGAAACAAATCTCTCATATTCTGCTTTTTGAATTCATTCTTTCTCCTTGTCGTCTCTCCTATTAGCTTATTCATTCTTCACATGTGACTGCCAGCCTGTTAAGGTCATATTAAACCAAAGCAATCCACTTTAAATGGTTATCTACGGTGCGCATTAAAAAGCTCTTTGCTGCCCTTTAAATATTGTGATTGGGTTATTGGGGGGGTTGCTGTTTCGGAGCGCTGATCGTTCTCCCAGGAGCCCGCTTCAGAATATAAATTGAGTAATATTATAAAGGCGGGCACTCCAGAAGGACTGGGTAATGAATAGGATTCATGATCTGAGGAGGAACAGGAGGTCATGCAATGAAGTGAAATACTCTAATAACTCCAATCCAAACCCACTCAGATGATGATACATTAACTGAGAGACTCTTGTATTCCTGATATATTCTCTCTCTTGTGTCGGACTATATGTGCATTACACCGATTCCAAAAGCACTTGCTGTGAAGAAAAACAAGAACACTGATCTGGATGGTAATGGTTTTTTAAACTTCTCATTTTGACCTTTATGTCAAGGCCACCTACAATAATGGTAAACGGTTAAATCAAATCTTTGCAAATCTTGTAATCTTCTGCAAATAAATTAATAAAAAAAAGCAGATTTGAATAGTATTACTAATGCAATTTCATCATCTTCACCAAATGTCCCAAGAAGCGGACCCGGCAGATCAGACAACAGATTACTCTACAAGGAAGGCCTAAATACAAGATATTAAGATTTTAGATGTAATCCCCAGCGATTATTATTATTAGTTTTTTTTTTTTTTTTTGCAAGGAATTAATTTCATCACCTGATTATTTTAGGAGGGATGTGAAGACATTTCCACATCATCCTTTGATATCAAGATAAAGCTGGTTTATGTCATTGATATGTAACTGTTTATTTATTTATTTTACCTGAGAATGACTGATTGCATGTTATTTAACTGTAACTACTTCAGATTAAAGATTTATCTGAGTCATGAGACTCAGTTTGAGCAGTTTGAAACTCTACCAAATCTGAAAATTTCAGGAAATAAGAATCTATAAATAAATTGTTGGTGTGACAATAAAAATTAACCTTGTGAACTATTCGAATGGCTCTTTTCTGTAATGTGCAGAATGGTTGAAGTAAAGTTTTGTAACTGATGCCCCAGACTTCCACACAGTAACTTAGATATGGCAAAATAAGTGAAGAGTAAAGAATATGAAGGGCTGAGGAGTTTAGAAGTTTACTAGCATTAGAAAGATCTGCAATATTTTTAGCTATTTTTATATTTAACATATTTAATATGAGGTTTCCAACAGATCTTATTATAAATCAAAACTCCCCAAAACCGAATTTCAGTCACAAAAAAATTTGTATCATCTGCAAATAAAACAAAATTAAGTGTTTTGGAAAGCTTACATATATCATTAATATATAAGATAAACAACTTTGGTCCCAATACTGAGCCTTGGGGAACACCACAAACAATGTCCAAGCATGAGGACTGGATAACTAAGATAACTTAGTTATGGCAGCAATCTTGAATTGCTTTGGTTAAAATGTTAATCAGTTATAAATGTACATTCAATGGTTATTTTCTGAGTTTCAATGACATTAGTCCTGTGGTTCATCAGAATTTTATCAAAAAGATACACACACATGGCTTTGTAATATATATTATTCCCAACAATTGTACTCTTGGTGGTGATTATTGCTCAATATATTTATTAGAAAGTATTTATAGGGTGTATTCTTTCTCCTTTGATGTAATCAAAGAACGGCTAAGACTTACATTTGGTGAACATTTACTGTTATATCATGCATATATTAAAAGACAGAAGGCTTTCTCTCTGTCACTGTATCTTGATGGAGTGAACTAGAGTGTTGAAATGAGTCAGCCTTCTTGCAATCAAGCACAAAGAAAATGGTTAATTCCACTTTTGATGACACTGTCTCGGCAAGCACAACAGTTTTCAAGTGCTGACACCGAGCAGTAATGACTGAACGAATAGATAGAGATAGGGAAGGTGTGTGTAGATTTGTGTGTGTGGAGGGGACACTATAGATAGAATAGACACTAGTCTAGTATGAGAGAGAAAGAAGAGTTGGAGAATCCCTGCTGTTTCTGTACAATCGCTCCTCAGCATCTACAGTTCCAGGCCAAAATACCATTAATACAAGTGTCAGAGCAGTGAGCAGTATCAGGCACACTGCAATGGCTTTGAGTGGCTCCAGAACAAAATGCCCAGGATCCTTTGGGCGGGACAGACCTGTCCGAGACAGCTGTCCATTCCGTTGCCCTCTTTTGTAGTTGCCCGTACAGCCACATTCTTTTATTTTGTGCTAAGATTAAATTGCACATGATCTCTGATGTTCCTGGTACTCTGCTTGTCGCAGGTTGACGACCTCCATGCAGTTTAGATAATAGATACATGCTCTGTTGTCTTGTGGTGAAACGCTTGTCCGCCACAGTCCAGTAACCAGCCATTGTCGCACAGTCTGAAGCAATTAAGTAAAATGGTGGATAAAGCCTTAGTGCATCCTTTAAATATTTATTACATCCTCTTTGTAAAAAGACCTATTTAGTTTTCTGTATCTAAAATGATCACTAATGCAATCCCGGCTGCATTTAGAATACACAATAAGTGCAATCTTCACCCCTTAGAGAGGACCTTAGTGATCCGATGAACTGCGATAACAAATGAGTTAGAGTGTCAGCAAATAACAAATAATTCCTTATCTTAATCTACCATTTAAATTAATGTGTTATACAGATGCTTTGCACCTCAATGTGATTGTAAATTTTCTGCTTAACTCAGACCTTTTGCAAGTTAAAGCACAAAAATCTATCTTAGTTCATAAATTTTTGCAGATCATGTGGTCTAAAGTTAGGTCTGTGTTGAAATGGGGAACACTTTGAGATATTCAAACTTGAAGCTGGAAATAGATGAGTTTTAGTCATACTTCAATGTGTTTTTGTAAAAAAAACGGATTGCCTGTTTTGTTGAGGTTGGCATGTCAAAGAAGTGGTTTGAAGTATTGCTGCAGCAAGAAAGTCACAAAAACATCTATACAGCCTATAATTCGGATCCTTGTTTTCTATTTGGTAATAAGGGATGTTCTCACCAACTTTTTCCATGGACTCCGACCCACCTTTTCCCTTAGTGTGACTATAAACTGAGGCAGAATTTTATTGTTGTATATGTTGAGCAATTAGGCTTATTCACAAATGTAATTAATTTGGGTTATGTTTGATTGGCAGCACAGTTTCAGAGGCATTTGTCTCTTTGTAAGAGCTTGTGTTGCTCAGAAGCAGTGGCTAATCGTTTTAAATCTCATATTTATCTCCCATCTGTTGCAAATAGGACAACTGCTACATAGATACTTTGACTTTGAAATGGACATTATATTACATGTTTGTGTTTCAGATAAGCAAGCTGGCTTTCAGGTAATGTTCCATCATTCTGAACTAAATCTTTGTCTCCTGTGTGTCTGTAGACTAGACTAGGTCTTTGAAACCTACTTGTGTTTGTGAGAGCCAGTCTGGTGACAGCTTGGAGCCAGTCCTTCTGTCCTCTTACTGCCTCTTTCTCTCTCTTAATTGACTTCCCAGTTTGATAACACATGCCTGTCTGATTGGAGCCGGGCTGTCTCTGTGATGCTCAGAGGAACGTGCCTCTTCAATAGCAGATCAATTAGTCTATTAAGATAATCAGGGACAAAGGTCCTCCCCACTGGCTCTTATGTGAAAAGTCGTAGTCACTGTTATTCAGAATCACCCAGCTTGTTAAACCTGTGAATTGTATCAACTAATTTGTATGGTGTAACAGTAATACAAATAGATGAGTAGTACAAATGTTTGTATTTATAAAGTTGTCCTATTATCATGACACTGGACATGAAACAGACATTCGAATTTTGTTTTCCATTTTTAGGTGGCCTATATGTCCTTAATCATGCAGAAATACTTTGCGATACAGACAGATGGCACGCTTCTTATTATTTGCTATGGGAGTGATTCAGCCTGAGCCATGGCAGGTGGCATAAATATTCATTTCATTTTGATAATTCCACAGATTACTTGCAGCATCTTACCCCACAAGATTTACACTAAAAAAATAAAAAATAAAAAAAGCAGCCTGCCACTAGAAGTTTGTGAGCATGGGTTTGTTTGTTAAGTTAGCAAAATATTTTGTGAACTATTTAACAGATTTTATATGACACTCAAATAAATTATTCATTAAATGTTCATCTACTTTTGATTTTCTTTTGAGGCAATGCAGTTCAAGATAGCTACCCCAGCCAATTGACCTTTTAAATGCATGGCTACAACTCATACAGTTTTATAAACTTTGAGCGAATAATTGTCATCTGTAACAAACATGCCATTTGATTGGATAATATATATTTAAACTTTTGCAACTATCTATTTGAGTCAGTTCTGTCCATCTGTTAGCAAAACATCATATAGAGTACTGAACTGATTTCAGTAAAGTATTTATGCCATGTTATTCTTGGTCTGTTACTGAATAACTTTTGGCATCACATCAATTAAGATGACCACCACAGCCAAATGATCTTTCAAACACAACAGTAACCATAACTCAGTCAATTTTAAATATTTTGAGATTAAATTTGTTGTGGTTGTAGCTGAGACTGAACCTTTACACATTTTTTAGCACTATTCATTTTGAGCTTTACTTAAAAATGTTGGAATTAAGTCTGTTCATTAAAAAAACATCTCATGTACAGCTGGACTGATTTCAATGAAAATCTTAGAAAGTAATAGGTAAGTGTACCAAAAACTAGTCAACATGCAAGGCATTTTATTGTCTAATGTTTTGATGTCAATAAAATTATCACTTAAAATCTTCAGCATGTTCTTTGCCTTTAAGTAACGTTTTGCATTTAGAAACAGAAAAATAGTTGAAACATTGCATTTGCAAGGAAGACAATTGTAACAGTTTGTCAGTTTATCAAGCAGAGGTCTGCTCAAAAAGCAGAGCAAATAAGAGGTTAACTGTCACTCAGTCATTACATCATCCGCACAGATCTAGATTTTCTCCTCAGCCCATTGAGATAGATCCAGCAATTGTGTCCTTTGGTAAGCAACTTTTATGGAGGCTGTGAGGAAAAGCCTCAAAGCCTGGAGGTCAGGGGCCAATGTGCTGATGGATTATGGGGTTTCACTGTGCCTGCTGCTGCTGACAGCTTTTATTGGTTGGGAGGATGAGCTTGTAACCCTTTATATAATTATTGTATTAAGGCCAGTGTGCCCCTGCCTTGCTGGCACTTGTCCCCAGATCAATGTGGAGATAATTTCAGAAATAAATAGATAGTATCGACCAACCCCTGTAATGATGGCTTATCAGCCACTCAGACAGGTTGCTGGAGATTATTGTGCTGTGTCATTTATGGCCTTTGTAACAGACTTTTTTCTTGAAGCAGCTTTTATACAAACAAAAACAATTCAATTAAGAATGGATTTCATTCAGTTTTCCCCACTTCTTGCTGCACAGTACACAATAAATCACAGTCATTTGTGTAGTTATCTTTTTTTCTTGTTTTTCAGCTTTTGTGCTTTGGTGTTAGGGATGGCTGTGAGGACTATGAGAGGAAGAAGGAAGACGAGGGCAAGCGTCAGCACTTGAACTCTATCTGAGGGATTGAGTGAGCTTTGGTTCAGACAAATCATTGACCTTCAGGCCTGGTGTTTGTAAAGGATTGAACTGCTCTATTTACTGCTTTTTGTATAGCTTTAATAAACAACCCCTCAATTCGACCACAATGACTTGAAAAGCACATCAAAAGCTCTTCAGTTGTCTTTTTAGATTTCTTGTAAAAATTGTCTTCTTGCATCACCAAATGATGCATCTAGATAAATGGCAAAAAAATAGACAGAAATAGAAAAAATAGAATAAAAATAATAAAAATAGAAAAATAAAATATTCAAAGTGTTCACTGAGAGCCTTTCTGCTTTGTTAGAGGAAGTCCCCTCCCCCCAGTGGTGTCATGTTTGTACTTTGCCCTCTTGCCTTCTAAACTGTGAATGACAAGATGTATCCATCAGAAGGCTGAAGCTCGATTTCAATAGCAGCTCATGGGGAATGGTTTAGAGAAATGTAATTTACTCTCTATTGGTCAGTTTGACCCCTGACCTCAATCACTTGACATGGTTGCCATAGAAACCAGAGCAAAAGGAACAGGCAGAAGTCAGGAATCAGATAGTGTCATCTCAACTGTTCATCCAACCACCCATTCATTAATTGCTGCTTGTTCTCTAGTTGGGTCACAGAGGCAGCAGCTTGAGCAGAGATGCCCAGACATCTTTTTTCACAACAATTTTATTCAGCTCTTCCTAGAGGAGTCCAAGGTATACCTAGGCCAGCTGAGAGATACAGTGTCTCGTTGCATTTGGACATGCCTGAAACACCTCCATAGGAAGGCATCTACAGTAGGTGTTAACTTTATCATATTTCTGAACTACCTCTAAATATCATAATTTTACCTCAAAGTAAAGCAAAAACAACTCTTTTTGAGAAAAGTAATTATAACTCTTGAAAAAAACTCAATTTTTCTGTGTAGGTGAATAAATTTCAATGGGTCCCTAATGTATGCTGTGTATAGGGTTTGACATAGAAAAACCTTCTGTTTACAGATCAGTCAACATTCTTATTTTCACCTATGGTCACATGTGTAGTGAACAAAAGAACAAGATCTGGAATACAGGCGATGAATTTTTTTCCCCCCAGGATAGCTAGGCTCTCCCTTAGCGGTACGATGAGAAGTTCAGTTAGCCAAGAGAGATTCAGACTGGAGCTGCTGTTCCTCCACATCAAGAGAAACTAGTTAAGTTAGAGTGGGAGTAAAATTTTCAGAGCAATCAAAAGATCAAAATGCTTAGAAAAAAAAACATTAGCATAGCCTAACATATTAACTCTGATTTGAAGAGATTTAACTCTTGAAAAACAGCTTTATTACAAGAGAAAATTGTATTCCTTTTAGAGAGGGGGCAGACATTATCTGATTTTTGAGTAAAACTTTTTTCAATTTGAGTAAATTTTTCCATCCATCCATCATCTATTACCCAGTTCTTCCTTTCAGGGTCACGGGGGGTCACTGGTGCCCATATTCAGCTGCCACAGTGCGAGGGGTGGGGTACACCCTGGACAGGTCGCAAGTCCATCACAGGGCCACATAGAGACAAACAACCATTCATGTTCTCACTCACACCTAGGGACAATTTAGAGTTTCCAATTAACCTAACAGTCATGTTTTTGGACAGTGGGAGGAAACCGGAGTACCCGGGGAAAACCCACACCAGCACGGAGAGAACATGCAAACTCAACCCAGAAATGCCTCCGGCCGGGATTTGATCCGACGACCTTCTTGCTGGGAGGCATCAGCTCTACCAACTGAGCCATCGTGCTGCCCTTCAGTAAATTTTTCTTAGACAAATTTCCTGTGTAGTCCACAAAACTCATGTAGACTGGTTGGCCAAACGCTTATGCTCCATTAAGGACCCTAGTAAAATTAAACAGTTGGTCCAGTGTTCCACAGCCTGGACAAAACCTACATTGTTCCTCCTGAATCTGAGATTCAAACAATGACTGTCTTCTCCAGTACCCCAGTGCAGACCTCACCAGGGAGGGTAAGGTTTGTGGTTCTCCTGAAATTGAAGCATACCCTCTGACATCCCTTTTTGAAAAGGGAAACCATTAGCATAGTTCGCTAATCCAGTGGCACTGTCCCCCATGTCCACACAATGTTGAAATGGTGGGTCAACAAATACAGTTGATCAACATTCAGAGCCTTGAGAAACACATACATGGCTGTATTTTACAATTTGAGCTAATCTTAGATTAAGAAGAGTTGATGTACAAAATAAAGTTCTCTAGTTACCCCTACGATGTTGCCCTCCAAGTGGATTTTATTTCCACTCTCTGGTTCTCAGGCTCTCCAGAGGTGGTATCACAAGGTTCTGTTATTGGATCTCTTATTTCTTCTTTATACCTGCTGCCAAACTGGTGCACAGTGTCCAACTTCTCCTTGACAGCATGGTTGACATCAGAATGGCTTTAAATCTCTTGAATTTTAATGAGAAGAAGAGAGAAGTTATATTGTTTCCATCTAATGGTACCAACAGAAACTCCTGCATTGACCTTTCCCCCTGCGTCTTTTGAGAAAAAAAAAAAAAAAAAAACTTGCACAACTCTGGTAGTAAAAGTGGACATTTCCATAAAATGTAATAGTCATGTAAACACAGTGGTGGGCCGTCAGGGCCTGCAAGGCCTTCTCTGCTGGCCTAAAAATATCTGAATCACAGACTGATGTTAA
>JAVKLF010000042.1:18481072-18497179 GCA_034783495.1 Millerichthys robustus
CCCCGACAGCATAGCTCCTAGGATCATTCAGGCACACAAACTCCTCCACCACGGTAAGGTGACGATTCAAGGAGGAGCAGATAAAGTTCAGATTAAATATCAGTTTTTAGTGTTCTACCTTCATAATATACTGATTTTAAGATTTTATTAATCCTATATATAATTTTTTTAAAAAGCTTCTCAAATGGCTGGAAAATGCGTAGTTTTGAGTAGATTAAAAAATAAAAAATTAAAATTCTGAGGACCATGCCCCCAGATGCCCCTAGGACTTCTTCACTCAACAGCTGCTTATTAACGTGAAGGTGTCTCTCTATGCTGTTAGCAGATGTTGACAGGTATGATGTAAGCTTCTGAGATTCTGTTTCAAATTCAATACAAAGTTGTTAAATGTTTTGATTGGACAGAACCATTTAAATGTGTTAATATGTGTAAATTGGCAGTTAGACTTAGAAAATCTACTGGGGGCTTAGACCCCACAAAGGTCAGATCGTAGAATCGCCCCCATTGCAGTTTCTTTATAACCATGTGTACTATATCATAGTGCCTGTATAAAATGTGCATGAATACCATGTGAATAGACTCCTGCAGTGCCCCCCAGAAAAATCTAGTAATGTTGCCAATAAATAAACAAAACCTAGTCTGGCTCATAATCTGTATCTTTTCTGGAGACATAACGATGTGTTAGTGTGGCCTGGTTTTTCATTGTGCTGCAGTCTTGTCATGGCAGCTCAGGGGAAGACTTATCCATAAGAGAGGCTTAGAGGAGCCTGTTCAGATCTGCCAGGATTAGGTCTGGGCTAATACACTGGGTCAACAGCATGGTTCGCCTAATGAGACAGGTGTACAGTACTTATGGCTGTCTCTCAACATAGTGGAGGCTCAAACAAAAGCTGACATCATCCCTCCTGGCTTATCCTGACTCATATGATATCTCCATTCGTAAATACAGTTGCTGTATCAACCTTAATACAGACATCCAACAAGCTGAGAGTTTAGCTGAGCCAGACAAAATGCTGGGAGATTATGATGTGAATGGCCAATTTAAAAATAATATATAAAAAAAATGGGAGGTTTTAAAATGTCTTTGTTTCTGCCTCTTTCTTTCAGTGCCAGAGGTAACAAAATCCAACAATCACAGCTGTAGGAAGAGAATTAGGTCCTCAAAGAAACATTTTATCGCCCAACACAGCATTGATGGCAGAACATTTACTTTATTCACACATAATAGAATATAAAAATGCTGCACTTCTCCAATAAAAAAAAATATTACTTTAATTAAAATGCAACTATTTGCATTTATTACATGTGCAGCAATTTAAAAATGGTGATTTCCTGCAGTGTAGAAGCAAGTCTTGGAGCTAACTACAGAAGTTGGCTGACTACATGATAGTGCTTCTCAAAGCAAACATTGTGAATCCTCTTGCAGAGTTAATTGAAAATAAGGAACATATTTCTAGCAAAATGTATGAGATCTATTCTCATCAGAACTTTGTATCGTGATCATAAACCAAAACCGATATAATTCAGTTCATGGTTCAATGGATTTTCTTTCCTTTAGTTTACGTGTAGTTTCTGGAAATTCAAGCACAACTACACTGTAACGAAAAATAGTACTTATCAAATTTTACGCAAATGCTTAGAATTTTGTGTTTTTTGTAGGCCCCAGTCATGATTTTGCACATTTATATAATTCCCAATGAAAGTTATGTGCCTCAAACTGTGCTGCCAACTAATCAGGCACACAATATTTAATAGACCAGCACTGACTTAGCACTAAGTCACTGTGTGGTCACATTTATAGATTATGCAGCATGAACATTTGTGATCTGATACAGAAAATGTTGCAAGTGACTCACACCTGAAGAACTAGATGTGTGTGTGTTTGTGTCAGCAGTAAATAACTCTGCTTTGTGAATACAACACTGAAAAAATGAAGCAGCTAGTTGGTGCAAAGGTTGTAGCAAAAAAGTTGACACATTATTTATGTGTGAATCTGGGATGAAATATTTCATTGAAGAAGTTATTTTGTGCAGATTTTAACAAAATCTTTATACAGTTTTCCTAGTATCCCATGACCACTTTGTATGTGGTTGCCTTAACTAAAAAATAGGCTCATCTTGAGCACATTTCCCCAACTTGGAACATATTGTCACAATATCATGTGCGTAACCTTTCAATAATCTCTTGATATTTTATCACTGTTACCTTTCTTTTACAGCCTTTCCTCACAAACCATGAATCCAGTATTTTCCTCTTTATTTTCCCACCCCCTAGAAAACTCTGTTACTGTCTCCATCCCCCCTCTGCTCCAAACATTTGTGAAATCCTATTTTCCTTTAATAAAGTATAGTTCTGTCCTGCAGATGTATGCTTGGATAAGATGTCATACTCTGTCTTTGTTGAGAATGGAGCCCTGCTGATGTTCCTAGGCAGTGAGAAAATTGCCTTATTGAAACACGTTGCTTGGAGTGAGTATAATGCCACACTGAGGACCGGCATTATGCACATGACATATTTGCGACCTTGGAGTGGAAAAACTATGAATATAAAGTAATCAGTGAAGGCACCCACACGTTTCTGTACCACAATAGCTTGGCTTTTTCTCACACCTTTGTCAGATATGATGATCTCATGACTTTAGACAAAGCATTTTGGCCTGAGCTAACTGCTGCAAAAGTGATTTCTTTTTCCCTAATATATTGTGCAAGGGAACTCTTTCCTTCTTTTGAACGCAGAAAAACATTATTTACCACAACAACAGTGTGTGGGAAATAATATATATTGTAGGAGTTGTATGACATTCATTTCATTAAATATATTTCTAATTATTACAAACTTCCACTTCCAATGTTTGATCTTACGCTGTTCACAGGGCTTGAAAATGATGTTGCACCATTGCAGTCAGTGCAAGCAGTTTGAGCTTAATGGGCCAGGCTATATGTGAGTGTTTTTGTTTTATTGTGTGTGTGTGAATGTGTGTATTCTGAGGAGCTGTGTAAACAGAAATTCTAAGCTACCCCAAGAGTGCACTTTCTCTGTGAAGTTAAGAGCCGGGTACACATGTTTATTTCAATTTCAAACAAAATGCAAATGCCATTAAACAAATGGGGCTGAGGCAAATTAGCAAGGATTTTAATATTCGGCAAGTCTATGATATAGGACATCTTGTTACGAGACACTGGTCTGAAGTATCAGTGGCGTCTTTCATCCGGCAGGCTCTCTTGAGGATATTTGTAATTAGCATCATTTGCCTAATACTTCAGGTTAATTAGAATATTTAATTGAATAGCTCTAATCTTCCGAGATGACTATATTATAATCAAATTAGCACCACCACTAGGATGGCTATTGAACGTGGCAGACTGCCTGGCTCCTAGTCTCTTATCTGCTCCATCTCCATAGAGCATTCTCACATACTTAATGGCCCATTTGAACTATGCTATCAACATTTGATTATTCCTGAACAACAAAGGCAACCGCACAAGCACTAGGCATAAAAGACGAGATGATAAAGAAAAGCGCTATGGCTCCCATATGGCAGGTTGGGGAGAGCGCTCGCTCTGTGTGAAGCAGCCGAGCCAGGCGGCAAGGCCTACAAGGCCATCAGGGAAAGGAGTTGACACAACTCTCACTCTCCTCCATCCAGCCCCTCGTCTACTGAGCCAAGTGTTTGCCAGGATAAGCAGATGAGGGGACATATGCTTGAGAGTCTTCTGGAGAACTATTGAGGGAGTTTTAGTAGTTGAGCCAGATGAAGGGAGGCCTGTAACCGTGTGTGTTTATGCCACTGCATACAGTAATTACTTGTTTCTAATTTTTACCTTTACCTTTAGATGAGCTGCAGACATGCATCAGTTACTTTAAAATTTATGCTGCGATTTTCCTTCATCCCCTCTTGTTCGCTATAAGAAAGGCTCAGTATGGATTAATGCACATGAACTTGTTTAAATTGAAAATCAATCATCCTGGGTTTATTAAGCTAAAAAAATGTCCATTTTAATATAAATAATCTGCCTCGCGAAAAGAAAAACAAACTAATGAAAAGCTAAATATTACAGTGCGTTGAATCGCAACAAACAGATGGCGGCTAAATTAAAAGAAATTACATATACATTATCTCAGCTTTATGGCTTCAGTCTAATTGAGGCGATTATAACTCCTACCTTTCTTGTCTATAATGAAGTGAATTAATTTGTTTGGATTGGAACGTGTTACAATTGTACTTGCCATTATTTGTGTTTAGCATCACAAGTGATAATTTTTTGACAATGCCATATGTTTTCCGGGCAATCTTTCTTCTTGGTTGAGTTTTATTAGATAATTTTATTTGTCGCTGCACAGATTTTCCTTATACATCTGCAAATGAACTTTTGTTGCAAATAGGTGGCCATATGCCACTAAGATGGAGAATTAAAGCTAACAAATATTCCTTAGGCTTTCTGCTAATTTGTTTTCTCAGCTCTGTCTCGCTGTATTGCAGCTGACTGGGCATTGTGTCTATATTAGAGCGATAATGAATAAATGTATCATCAGTCCAATTCTTCCTTTGTTGGATTCACCGAACATTGACACTTAGAGTATTGAAAACATAATTGTGCCTTCCTAGTTTCACATCTTGTTAGAAATAACAAAAAAAAACCAACAAAAAACAAAAAAAAGTCACTTTTTAACATGACAAGTAATCATGTTATTCCTGTGCCGGTTATAAGCCACATTAACACAGTATTATTATATCTTTGCATAAAATGATGCAAGTAACCCCCCAAAAATAAATTTACATACATGTAATGTTTTGTTTTATTGCATATTTATTACTTGTGCTTCTGTTTTTTTAATCAGTCATTATCTGAAATTATACCTGTATGCAAAATAATTTTAAAAAGCAACCATAAAAAAGCAACAAAGACCTCTTATGCAATACTGCTGTGAGCACTGTATCTGTTAGCTTGAAGTGTTTGTGTGTTGCCAATACCTTTTAGCTATTACCATACTGTAATGTACCTCAATATTTTGTTGAGTTATAGTCATTCTTGTATTGATTAAAGTTGATTAGTTAACAGTGTTGACACTAAGAGTTATTGTCAAAGTTTGGTATTACTATTACAGTTAGTGCAAGGCTGTGTTCTATGACTGATGTCACATCCAATGATGTATTAACTAGGCTATTGCTAACGATTGGACAGAAAAATGCTTAAGAAGTGACTACACTATCCTTTTTTTCTCAATATGTGAACAGTATTCAGAACAGCAATGAGTTTCTTTATAAAAACAACAAACAAACAAACAAACAAACAAAAAACACAATTTGTTGGTCATATTGCACTTGCTCACTTCCAGCCTGACCCACTTGAAGATATCAGCCATTAAACATGAAGTCATTACATTATTTTTAGCATGTATTACTGACTATGAGAGAAATGCCATTTAGATCTTATTTTGTGGTGGGTTTTATAGGTGGGCCTTAGTCTTCCACATGATCAGACTCTCTAGAAGCATAAATCTGTCCCATTTTTTTCACCAGTTTATGAATAAGACCCCCTGGGTTTTAAATTGCCACTAAACTGATCTGAGAGGTAAATGTTCTTTTTATACACTTGCATTTGTCCATAATTTTGTTTTAGAAACAGAGGCACAGTGATTGGCACACCTCTTCAGCTGTGGGGGTAACGGTGTGTGATTTGTGCTTCAGCCTGTCTGGAAACGCAGTCAATTAAATCATTTCCAAACGCTCCACTGAAGTGTCTGTAATACCCAGCAATGAACACTGAAATTGTATTTTGCCTCTCTGTCTGAAAAGCAATCAATTCTTATTAAGACATTGGAAACAAGGGTCATGTCCTCTGAAATTTCCCTTTCAGTCTGTTACCTAAAGATTCTTACAAACTTGTTGATGCTGAAATGTTTTTATGGCAGGTTTGTTAAATCTTTATATTTGTTCTTTCTTGCAGGAGAAAGGAATCAAACATGGAAATGCAGTTGCTGTGTATGCTTTCTTAGACCAGATAATTAGAAGGTCCAACATGATGGACTTCAACTTTTAGGGTTCCCATGAATCCCACAAAAACACTATGTTCTCATAAACATTTCAATTATAGAAAATATCTCCTTGATTAAAGATGATTAAAGTCAAACCAGTTATATGAAATACTATGTTATGTCAAACTTGTAACAATTTTATTTGGGAAGTGTGGTGTGGTTAGTTGAGATGTTCAGATTTCTTGCAGTTTAAAGTTTATGAGTCTTGATGCCACATGTTCTGATATTGAATGCAACAAAAGTCTGAAACAACTAACCCAACTCTTTGAAGCAATTTTGGAAATATTACAACAATACAAAACTTAAACTAAACAGTAATGCTTAGCATCTTATTTGAACAAGTATAAAATTCATGAATAAAATCTACAATAAAACTGTAGAAATTTCAAGATCCACATTTTAGTAAGTAAGTAAATCACTGAACTGTGTGCAACTGCTGAAAAATCTCCAGAAATTCTACAAGAAGGCAGTGAGAAGGAAACTCTGGTGATCTATATTAGGATTGTTTAAAAAGGCCTGCTCTGGCCCACTCCTTGATGTCCAAAGCAGTCAGACCCCAGTGTATGGTCAGCGTAGGTTTGATGCTAGGTTTGATGGAGTATGTCAGTCCAATCAGCCCAGCTTCCAGAGTCTGATTGGGTCTGCCAGCCTGAGAGGCAGCCCTGATATTAGCTCTACGACCAGCTGACAGCCAGCAAAGAGGCCAGCTTACACGACACATAACAACAAAGCTGGCGCACTGAAAGGCCACACTTTGTCTGTGTGAGTGTAAAAGATAGTAGAAGAAACATAAAATAGGAGAAAATGGTCTTCAAGAGCCAAAGAAAGAATCATTGACCTCAGCTCACTTCCTGTGATCTAAATTTACATGTAAACCTAAATAAATATCTTCTATTTTTTGATTGATAAAAGTCAAGTTCACTACATTTCTGTTTGACTGAAATGCATACTACTCCTTACATTTTCATGCAAATATCTGTACTTTCTACACCTTACATTTTAAAAAAAGGTAAGCTGTAGAAAGTCGTCACTGCCATTTCATTTTGTCTTGTTTTCATTCCAGCTAGTTATTGTTGAAAAATGTGAAAACCTATCCAGATAAATTGCGCCTGCTTGATAAAGTGAATTTAACTATGCTTTGATATGAATATATACCATTCTGACATCCTATTGATAAAATAAGAAACATGAAGCAAATAAAATACATATAAAACATAGGCTAGTGTTTATGTAGGCGTAGTAAAGTCCTAATTTACATTTTTCAATAAATGTGTTCTTACAGTGAGAGTAAAGTATACAAAAATGTGTCTTCCCAGTTTGTCACACCACAGAAAATGTGTTATTAATCACCCACCCAAATTTGTTTTAGTTAAAAACACAGCCAACTGTTTAAATTAGGTTTTAAAAAAAAAAAGAAAAGTCTTCCGCTTTAGCTGTGCTGAGATGCTGGGGGGCGTGTCCGGTGGAGGCGCTAAAGCCACGCCCATGTTGCCATATGCTCCAAATTTGGTGATATTAAATGCAGTGCCGATCAGATTCCAGCACAGCACCAGAACGTTTTCCAGGTGTCGGACCAGGTGTAGAAAATATTTTTCCCGCTGTCAGCTGATCTACGGCCGTTTCACCGTAGGTAAACGAAAGAAAAACTAGAGCATTTGGGTAAGTCTACTTTGATCAATATCCGTGCCTGATTAACTCGAGAGATGTAACGCCACGTTGCTGAAGTTACTGTTATTTTCTCCTTCTGATAATGGTATTTATTTCGGACTTATTACTCAGAGATCAGTGACTCAGCAGAACGTGTTTCACGTGCTACTTCTTCAGTGTAACACTGCCAGAGAAGGCCTCGCCTCGGTCGCGAACCAACTCACTATTTATAAATCCGAACTAACTCCTGATCTTCAGTAAAACTATGTGGAGAAAAGTGAGAGCTGCAAAGGTGAGTGTTGTTGGTCATGTCTCCGTAGTGGCTCCTCTTTACAAAACCAATAGAGTTTATTCCGGCGGCGATCTCTCTATGAGGCATAATTGGTTAGCTAGCTAGCAGCAAGCTATCTAGTATCCCTTTGTTAAACATTGACTTAGCTGCAGTGAAAAATGTAATTTAACCTTTTTTTTTCTAATTAGGAACCATAATTCTGTTACCCATTCAGGTCTTACAGACATTTTAGAAGAACATTAATAGCTAATAACTTCATTGTGAGTGTCAACATTTTAATGTAACGTCATCGGTTGTGTTTTTAAAACTCTTTCTGCTAGATAAAAAAAACAACACTTTTTAAAGCTTTTATTACATTTTTTTCCGCTGTGGATTAACATATCTGTGCTATGTTTGGCCAAGAGTTTAGGTTGATTTGTCAGACACAACTTGCCTGGTGATGGACTGAAACAATGAGCCTAACCTGGGTGAAACATCTCTCACATGCACTTGAAAGAGTTAAAGGCTTTAGGGAAAGTTCTGGGGGAAATTTTCTCTAAGGTTTATGAGCCATAGCAGATGAGTAGATGACCCAAGTTAATTATTATTGAATTTGTTTTCCTTGCTTCACTGATACTTACCTTAGCGCGGTGCAGCAATGACAGTGGGTTTTTCCATTAAAACAAAGTGTATCTTACCAGAGAGGAAGGTTTTTGTTTTATGTGATAATTTTTCAGCAGTTTAAACCTGTTAAGTGTCTTGTTTTTGTCTTCAGTATTTAACTTTAGTGAATCATTGTTGTACACCTTCAACAATAATCTGACCAAAAGTTGTAAATTGTGCATAAATACAAATTCTAAGTAAAACAGTGAAAAACATTGTTAGAACTAATTTTTTTTCTCAATTCGTTTTTTTAATATTCATAAACAATTTTAAAAAAAGCTAAAAACAGGCTTTACAGCTTCAGAATAGTTGTTTTTTATGTTTTCCCTTTTGGTTATTCATGACCTGGATGACTGAGAATCTTCACCACCATAAACAATTATGCTGAGAGAACTTATTTGGCAGATGATGTAATGAATGATTGCAAAATGGCCCAACATATTTATAAAAGTTTATGGAATTTTTCAATTTTTGTTAACATTTCAATAATGTCTTTACTGAAGGTCTGGTCCCATATGACTTGATTGTTTAGTCCCCCTAGTGGCCTGGTGCACTTGCATTTTTGAAATGAGATTTAATTAGTTCTTACTTGCAGTTGTATGGGGATTTTTATGTTTTTGGTATTGTCAGCATTTTTCCTTTGCTCTTGTTTTGTTTCTTTGTATGTTTTTGCTTTTGTCTGTTTTTTGTGATTGCAGCTCTTTTCTATTCCATTTGGTTTTGTGTTTGTGGGTATTGGAGAAATTAAATACATTCACAGTGGTAGGAGGCAAGCAACCTAAAATTGGCTTTATAAATAACAAGCATACCACATACTCTACACCCATTGACAAAATATTATACAGCAATATAGCAGTCTATAGCAATGGTCCAGACAAGCAAAGGTTTTGTATAAACTACATCAAGGTTTGTTAAGTTAACTTGAGCGGATCAGGACAGGTAAAGCAGAACCTTGTATTAACTTTGACCTTGGACCTGGGGTGATTAAAAAGTGTACAAAGTTTAGTTGGTAATGCCTTCTTTACCGTCCACTAGTTACCTAGTAATTACATAGTAAGTTAACATGTTTTACTATGTAATAAAGCTAATTTTTAGTGGGTAATTACCATCAAATTACTATTCAGTTGTTCCAATTCCAATTTACCCATTATTTAATTACCATTTTCGGTTTGTTAAATTATCTTGACCGAATCAGAAGCCATAGCAACAGAAAGCTTATAGACTGATGGATAGACAGATAAAAGGAACCAATGCGTGTGTCTATGTATGGCCAGGGAAAGCCACTAAGTTCTGGGATACAGGGTGCAGTGATGGGTAATTCATTAGTACAAACTTACAAGAACACCACAACAGCTTAGTGGTTGGCACTGTTGCTTCACAACAAGAAGGTACAGGGTCCGAGTTGGGCCTTGGCTCTAACTGTGTGGAAAGTTTTCATGACCTCCTCATGTTTATGCAGCTTTTCTCTAGGAACTCCAGTTTCCTCCAACTGTCCAAAAGATGCATGTTTAGGCTGCCTTCAGGCCCAGGCCTCTCTTGAAAAAGAGATCTGTAATCTCAATGAGATTTGTCTGGTTAAATAAAGGTTAATAATAACAAATACTCAGATAGCTATTTTTCTGTTGAGGAAAAGTAGTCTGAATAGTTTGGTCCTTTAATTTGTTTTAGCTGAGCAGTCTGATCCAGAATAGCTATCTGAGGTACATGACACATACATAATTTCATCAAAATAACATTAAAAGTTGTTAAAGTTTACTTTCAAACATTGTTTTTTCTGCTCTTGGCCTTTGCTTTAAGACAATGTGTTTGAGCACTTGTCTTGGGTTATCAGTGCATGATGTATAGTCTAGCCTGCAGAGAAACATGTGCTGTGCTTTAATCTGGAGTGCATAGGGCAGTATTCATGGCCAGCAGCTGGAGAAAATCACAGGAGATGAAGAGTCTTATGTGGAGAGAGAGAGGACACAAGGCCTGCCTGCCTGGCAGATGCTGGTTCTTGTTATAATCCCTTTTTCCACCTTATTTATGTGCTGACTTACCACCAATCAACTGTTTTTTTATCATTTTGCCCACTTTGCAAAAATGAATGAAAAAGTGTTTTTTTTTCCTGTCAGTGGTACTTTACTGATGGAAACAATCATTTCATGGTCCTGAAAATTCTTAAATAAATAGACACACACATAGTGAGGTAAAAAAGTATTTAGTCAGCCACTGATTGTGGAAGCTCTCCTAATTAGAATGATGAAAGAGGTCTAGAATATCATAGGTACCACTTCAACTATAAGAGACAAAATGAAAAAAAAAATAAAAAATCCAGGAAATCACATTGTAAGAATTTTAAAGAAATTATTTGTAAATCATGGTCTAAAATACGTATTTGGTCAATAACAGAATAGCCTTTGTTGGCAATGACAGAGTTCACACGTTTTTTGTACCGTATTTTTCGGACCATAAAGCGCAACGGATTATAAAGCCTGATATCAATAAATGGGTTTATTTTCATACATAAAGTGCCTCCTACTATAAAGGCACATTAAGCGAAACAAAACAATCATTTAAATCAAACTTTTTTTAACTACCGTAATTCACAATAACTCTCCACATTGTTCAGTTGCAAGACATAACATACAAAACAATACACTCACATTTTCAGTTCATAACTCTTCTATAAATCCATCAGAGTCTTCCTCCTTGGTGTCCGAGTTAAACAGCTGGGTGAGTT
The DNA here is from genome assembly GCA_034783495.1 of Millerichthys robustus. Classification (NCBI taxonomy): domain Eukaryota; kingdom Metazoa; phylum Chordata; class Actinopteri; order Cyprinodontiformes; family Rivulidae; genus Millerichthys; species Millerichthys robustus. The sequence goes on from JAVKLF010000042.1 coordinate 18,492,412, forward strand.
CAGCATCAAGCGTGCCCGGATCCTTTCCGTCATCATCCGAGTCGGTCTCGTTGCTGTTATTTAACTGTTCCGTGATTATTCCAGCCTTCGTGAAAGCTCGGACGACCCTTGAGACCGGTACCTGAGCCCAGGCATCTACGATCTGTTGGCAGATAGTGGCGTAACTTGCCTGGCGTTGCCATCCTTTTTTGGTAACTGTGTCTCTCAGCTATTCCCATGTTCTACTGTGTGACTTATAGCCTTGAGTTTGAAATCTGCTTCATAAGCATGTCTCTTAGCGGGCGCCATTTTAGGGTTTTATTACACACGATATTATCAGAACGTTGAAGCACGTATTACTCCATGAGTCCCTCCTCTCCCCTGACTATGATAGCTGTAATGCTCCAAAAAGCAATCAAGCGGTGGTGCGGCTTCGTAGGTTTCAAAACTCATACAAAAATTTTTGACCGCATTGATTTTTAAACGCTGTGTACCACATAAAATATTTTCAAGGTCTGTTAGCACAATCAAAATTCATCTATAAGGCACACAGGTTTATAAGGTGCAGTGACAATTTCTGAAAAAAAACAACAACTTTTACTCGCCTTATAGTCCAGAAAATACGGTAAGTCTTCATCAGGTTTGCACACACTGTTGCTGGTATTTTGGCCCATTCCTCCATGCAGATCTCTAGAACAGTGATATGTTGGGACTGTCACTAGGCAACACAGACTTACAACTCACTCCTGAAATTTTTTTATGGGGCCGAGGTCTGGAGACTGGCTAGGCCACTCCAGAACCTTGAAATGCTTTTTATGAAGCCACTCATTTCATTACTCAAATAGTGTTTGGGATCGTCATGCTGGAAAACTCAGCCCCGAACCATCTTCAATGCTTGCACTCATGGAAGGAGGTTTTGGCTTAAAATCTCATTATCCATAGCCTCGTGCATACTTTCATTCTCCCATTAACACTGTTACTGTCAGGGCCATGTGGTGTTTGTGTGGTTTTGGTTTTTCTCTGAGTTCTGCTGAAGCTTCCTAGGTCCGGAGGTGATTGCCACCAGCTGCACTTCCTCTGCAGGTGCAGCTTATCAGACCTGAGTGAGCCGGCATAAGAAGGCGCGGACGCCAGTCACTCACCACCAGATTGTTACCTAACCACGGTACTCGCCAGGCCTCCTTGTACCCGCGTCTGTAAGACAAACGTATGATTATTACCTTGTATTTTGCAGTACCTGAGATCCAGCATGAAACCACTCACCTGCGTCCCGCGCCGTTCCGGCTCTGTCCACCTCCTCCTCGAGTCTGCACGACTCCTCCGCAACCACGACTGGCACCGCTCCTCGCCTATCCACCTACCTGCTCCTTGGTCTGGCAATCCCTCTGGACCCACACACCTTCACCACTCGCAGCCTCTCCTGCTCTGTTTGCCATCAGATCCTGGCAGCGCCTCCACACTGCTCCACCCTTCTACGTCTCAGTAAGCTCCTTCGCTCGTACAGTCTTTCACCAGTCTTCCTGCCAAGAACTAATTCCTGTTCTCCTCTCCAGAACCAGACTGTCAAGTGCTCCATTTTCCTATACCTTTTCCCCACAATAAACTCTCCTTCTTGTTACACCCTGCCTCCTGAGTTGTCTCTGCATGTGGGTCAAAACATTGCAAGCAATGACAGTTACACTTTGTAGTTGAGAGCATTGAATGTAGAAGTAAGACTTTATATTCTATTGTGCACTTGACAGGGAGCCAATGGAGAGAAGCTAAAACTGGAGAAATATGGTCTCTCCTTCCAACTCTAATTAGAACTTTAGCAGCAATATTTTGGATCAACTGAAGACTTCCTAAAGAGTCTTTTTGATACCCAGATAATAAAGGATTACATTAGTCTAGATGCATGGACCAGTTTCTCTGCATCTTCTGCAAGTGGAAGAAATAACATTTTAAATTGCAGGTTAAAAGACATGTCATAATAAAAAACAAAACAGAGGTATTTTACATTAGAACTTGAGGCTAAACGAATGCTATTCAGTTGGTTTTTCAACTGTGCAGAGCCAAGCTTCCAGTTCAGACAGCCCTTGCCACCAAAGCTATCATAAGAGTGCATTTATAACACCTACCATTATCGATATATTTATGCATAAATAATGGTACGAACAGTGCACATTAAAAAAAACAATAGTTACAGGCTAGCTTGGGTAGCGCTGAGCCACTGAGAGTAGTTCCTGCTCCCGCTAACTGTCTTCCAGCAGACCCCAAGCAGCTGGGACCACCTATTTGCAAATGTCAGCTAATACAATTACTTTATAATTATGTATGTGTGTGTGTATATATATATAAATATATATATAAACATTTCCCATACACAATTTTTTAGCTCCAGATCAATGAATGTGCTCTGAGCTATGGTTTAATTGGGCAAATAAACATTACTTGACCTATTTTTATAGTGCAAAATTATTTAAATGTTTGTGCCTTGGTTTTGAAACATAAACTAGAGTTTAAAATATTGCATTTTTTTCTTTTTCTCAGCTGCTGGGTCAATATCAGTATCTTTCTCAACTCCTGGCCACAGGAGCACCAAGACATCCAGCACAATCTTCTTATCTTTGTTTGTCTTGTATATGTTTATTAGTTCCTCTTTTATGCCTCAGTTTCACACTGCTGCTCTTGTATTGACAAGCCCCTGCTGTGATATTTATGTCACATATTAAATATGGACATGGGAATGATTATCAAATCCATAGTTGCCAAGAGAGTCTGATCAGCCCTAAATAATGAATGAGCAAGGATGCGACTCAATTTTCGAGGCCGCACAGAAATACTGGGCAAGTGTCGCCATCGACCCCAGCCCTCCTCTACCCACCCCCTCGCCTCCTTGCTCTCTGGAATGTCATTATTCCGGTCGATCTTTTTGCCCCTCGCTTGACATCATTCAATGTAATCATCCTTCAATAAAAAACCTGCTTGTAATAAAAGGAACAACTTGGGTCAATACACAGAATATGGAGAAGGATGACCCTGCACTGTGAGACAGCGTATAAATGGGCCTCTTTATCAAAGCAGATAGCCACCTGGTGCCTTAACAGGAATTCGACCGTGGCTGGAGTTATCATTACCGTTATGTTTTGTATCATCAGTGTTTGTGCTTTGTGAATATGAGGAAGAGTGATGGCTACATTAATGAATCAATGAGCTAATGAAGCAGCTATTGTGTTGGTTTATTGAAATACATTGAGAAACATTGAAGACTTTTGCAGTCTCTCTGTCAAATACCCTGTTGTCATATTACCAGAAAACCCACCTACAGCAGAGAATATAAGGTATTTCTCAAATATGCAATTTCAAAACAACAGTGTATATTTCAGAAAAAGGAATAGTCTGCAGAAAAGAGGAAAAAGTTTGTAAGCAATATCAAATGCAATTCTTCAAATACATGCAAGAAAGACCAAAGAGCGCTGTCTGAAATGAGGATAGTTTGAGGGGTCAAATTAGCTGACAGGGTAATCTTGTTCCGGCGACATGCAGAGCTGCTGATTATCCCTGAGCAAGCATCATTTTTGTTTATCAAAAAATGTTAATTGCCTGTTTTTACGAGTAGGAAAAGATTAAAAGTTAATAGGAGAGACTAAATAAACACAATGCAATTGCACAAGGCTGTAGAAGATGGTAATTAATTTGTGGCCACCCCTGAGCTAATTAGCTGATATAAAGCAGGAAAAAAAGAAGTTAATGAGGCTTAATGTAACTGATACACTGAAAAGTTTGTACTAATGAATTTATGAATGCGTGAGGAAATGCTCGTTCAAACTTTCACTCTGCACCTCCTGCAGATAGAAAACTTTGCTGTTGCTCCTGAACTTGATCACCTTGAGTGTGCACAGTGTTAAAGAGGTTGCTTCTATATAAAATTTCATAGCTTTGTTAGATTCAGCGTGTGATGGCAGAATCAAAAGTGTTGCCTCCATGCAGAGAGAGAAATGGTGGACTGTGGGAGGGCCCATACCAGCGCAGCGGTTTGTTGTCTTTTAAATTCTTAGAGTGTAGCTGGTCTGAGAATACAGAGACTTCTATATTAGAAGGTCTGAGGAGGTCAGTATGCCTGGGGAAAGGGAGTGCGGATGACAATAATCTGCTATAAGCTTCCTATGGGGCTTATTGTACGCATGGTCCAGGAAGCTATGCCAAAGTGTCATCAGCTGCATGCCAATCAGTGTGTACCCAGGCATCTAAACTATACCTGCCTTTCTTTTCACTAGGTCTTGCATGACTGGCATATCGCTTCTTGACATATTTATACATTTAATTAATTGTCCTTTTCAATTTGTTGTCTGTTTTTCATTTTAAGAAACAACTCAGTAGTATGGGTGCCAGTGCTAAGTATACAGAAAAAGTACTGCATAAGTACTGAAGCATCTTTATTAACAGTTGGTCAATATTCTCTGTGTCCACAACAACTTCCAGTTTGTTACTGCAGCTTTTGGAAATTCACATACAATACATACATCAAAACATGAGGCTTGGCCAGTAGCTGTACAGTTTAGATAAAATTCATAGTAAACTGCAACAATTTTTCCTTGTACGCAAATATGAGATTTAGGTAAAAACAAACAAATAAATTGACAGTAAGGCCATCCTACAATTTGGTAAGGCATCCAAAGATCTGGTAGGGCAGTCATACATCTGCATATTTGTTTTGGCATTAGTTTTAGGCAGTGTAGGGTTCACCTCGGTATGAAATACTGAGTACTACACTTCTCATAAATTGTTAGTTATGAGGAATTAACACGGA
>JAVKLF010000042.1:18504797-18515515 GCA_034783495.1 Millerichthys robustus
TGTGTGTGTGTGTGTGTGTGTGTGTGTGTGTGTGTGTGTGTGTGTGTGCGTGTGCGTGTGCGTGTGTGTGTGTGCGTGTGTGTGTGTGCGTGTGTGTGTGTGTGTGTGTGTGTGTCGGCTCCCAGAAGTGAGTGAAAGAAAAGAGGAGGGGGGTGTTTCAGCTCTCCATTACTGTTGTTTAGGTTAGAGGGGTTAACTTGATGAGGCTAAGTAAGTCAGAGCTGCGGGTGGGATCAGCAGACTTGTGCATACACTTGGGCACAATTACAAATGTACAGCACAGTTGTAAGATCTTGAAAACATCAAGCTGTTTAATATTTTGTATTTACAGTTATGGAGGTTTATTTGTAGAAACAAATTAGATCAGCCTTCACTAATGTGGTAATTAAAACTGTCAGGATTTGAAGTGGCAACTTTGAAAAACAGGCCCCAGCTACACTGCTCCCATTTTTTTTTTTGTCTGTATTTATTTTGTGTTACCGTATTTTTTTTTTTTTCTCAATCAACACATTCTCACAAAAATACTGAGATGCCTCTGTCACAAAGTTGTGAGAGCATCCACAATAACAACATTTAAACACACAGGAAAAAGAACATTTTTAGTTTGGCTAAAGCTTTTCTCAAAATATTTTTAATTTTAGTATTATCCATTCATTCATCCATCCATCCATTATCTTAACCAGCTTCATGCTTTCAGGGTCACAGGGGTCACTTGCGCCCATACCCAGCAGTCACAGTGCGAGGGGCGGGTTAGTATCAGGACAGACATACTGAAAAATGATGAAAACAGCTTCAATGTTATTTTAGTGTCAGGGGCATACAATGATGAAGAGCATAAGCAAAATTGGCTACATCATCTTCTGTGTTTTTCTAAATCTCATGTTTTTTAACCAAAACTCTGTGGACAGGAAGTGTAAATACAGCAAAAATATTTGTTTTTAAATACCTGAATATCTGGACAAGTGTTAAAGGAGCAGTGACTCCATATTACACCAAATTTTCTTCTAACAGAAAATACTGGTTTCAGCTTTTTAACAGACTTTTATGACTAGGAATCCTTTTATTATTTTCGTTCTTTTATTCATTTACCCAGCTAGCTCCTGATTCCCAAAACATATTTTATATAGATTTTTTTTTTGTTTTGCTGAGAAGCAGGATGGGATGATGGGACTTCCAGCTGCTCTAGATGTGTGGAAGTCCTGGGAGTCCTGGCCCGGCTGCCCTCTTAGGCTGGTCCCGCCAAGTGGGCATGCGCTGTTGTGGAGCACAGCATGGGGTTGATGGGGCTTCAGAGGCTGGGCCAGGAGGCCACAGATGCCTTAAATGACTTGGCATGATGGGATAGCAAAGGGTAGGAGCACAACTTGAGAGCAAATCAAAACAGTTTTTCAGTGATATATCTGTGTGGCTCCTACCAGGTCAAGAAAATAAATGCAAATAAATGAAAATGGAATAAAAAAGGATAACAATCATATTTAAATAAGTGATTGAACTGGTAAACCTGCTAAACATTTAAGTATGTGAGTTTTTAGGTTCAGTAAAAAACATAATAAAAAATGAGAAGACCCTAAAATATATATTTGTTTGCTTGAATTCTGGACTTTTTCTATGACCCAACTATATCCTGGCTTGTCTTGGCTGATTAACCCCGACAAAGTTGCTTCTTTCAGGGCTGCCGACCTGGACTTGAAGCATTCATGACAACAAATAAACAGAAGGGCCCCCATTAAACAGGAATTCATGTGGAAGCTGCAGATATCATTATCAAACAGGAAACCAGCCAGCTTTCATGTTGTGTCCTATCATGACCACTTTTACCTGCATTTTGACCAAATAAAAATGCTTTCTTTTTGCAATTTTCACAAGATTTTGTTTGATTTTGAAATATTTTAGTGCAGTAGAAGTTACATTGGGAAGAAAAAAAATCAACCATTATATTATATTTGAGTAATTTTTGAAGCCGTTTATTTTCTTGATCCTTAACATTCTATTCACGACTTGTTTGATGTGCAACATTGGTCCTTCAGGTTTTGTGGTAAACCCTTTAACTATAATCAGTCTCTCTTGCTACCATGTTGCTCATATTAAAGTTCGAACATTTGACATTTATACTTTTTTTCATGAACACTAGCTTTAACCTCTTAGCCTTGCGCTCAGTCTGGAGAGTCACTTGACATATTTTTATACCAACACATGCAGTGTAATAAATCATACACATTTGAAAAAGAAAGCATAAAAAATAATAAATGACTACACATCAAGACTGAGTGACTCACATGCACGCATCTTTTCTCATTTTTTGTGTGCTCTTCCAATTACAAACATTTGCCTGTGACAGCACTCAAGCACAGGACTCACACTGTGAAATGCACCAAAAAATATAGGTGATCAGGTGGGACTGAGAGAGGGAGGGGGGCGAGAAGGCAAACTAGTCCCTTTAACTTTTGAAAGACTTTTCAGCATTTGTTCTGCACACTTACCTACGCAAACTCCAAGGGGCTGCAGTGACTGGGGTCCCATTTCAGGCCCAGCGTGGAGCCGGAGAGCTTCTCAGCTGTAAAATGAGAGCGCCGGAGTGCAGTGTGAAAATGGATTAGCCTCGCTGAGATAAGGGAGCCCTCAGCAAGCCAAGCACGCCTTCAATGGGGAAAAAGAACTGCTGTACAAATTGTTTTTGGTACATTAAGTACCTGTTACTTTATTTCACAGATGGAAAACAATAACACAGGCTCTGGGGTTGGAACTACCGCTGCACTGTGGAATGTGAGAGGCTCGGCTCACCTAGCGCTTTCAGAATTTGCCCTTTTTCCTCAATATGCAAAGTGATTTTGATAAGTACTACTGACTAAAAGAATTCAGCAGATTGACAAACATAACATATGATGATAAATGATGGAGTACCAGCTTAGCAGCCAGCACCCCACTGTGGGGAATCATATGGAATATCCAGCAGGTTGAAAGAATAAAATAAAATTGGCTGAATGTTCTCGCTCAGCAAACAGGGCTGGGATTTTTCATTAATAGGCCCGCTGCTGCAGTAGCCCCCCCCCCCAAATTAAATGAGTGTGTCAGATCCTGAATGATTTATACATTTGGACTGATCTAACGGCTCTGTGGAACAGCTATGACACCCTGACAAGCCAACAATGGATATGAAAAATGAGCCAATACTGCAGCGCTAAATCTGAGACTTACAAAGCCAAATGCACGGACAGAATCGAAACCTCCAGCATACTCACAAGTATAATGAAAATAAAGTGGTGGAGAAAAAAGATCCCTATAACAATCTCTGCACAATTTTAGCTAAATCATTCACTGTTTATATGAATAGAGTGATGGAGACAAATTGGTCCAAGTAGAGTGGCAGTACGTTGCTTTTCTGATGTCTTATTGCAGGGAGAGCACATCACTTCACAGCTGAATGAGATATCAGGCCTATTTCTAAGCTTTAACTCAATATGAAAATGTCAAAATGAGTTAATGCTACGGTGTTTCTAAAAACACCTCAATTCTGTTTTTGTTTCCATTAAATAGGTTGAAAAAAATGTAAATGAGTGGGTATTTTTTAACCTTTTGGCTTTCCATTAATTCAAAAAAACATGCTGCTTGGGTTATAGTAGCAGTAGAAACAAGTCATCCTTTCTCTGGTGACAAAACTGCGTTTATAATTATGTTGTGAGGAAGGTTAGTGGCCTCACTAGCACGCTAGATGAAGTGATAAAAACCAACATGATGAGATAAAGCATTTTTGCTTTTCTTAGTGCTGTCCTTTTACCCTCTCATTCTATGTCTGATGAAAAACTGGTGTTCCTCAGAGCTCAGCAGATTTAGAGGAAACAATTACCAGTCCAGTGATCTCTGCTTCTCCAGTCCCACCAATAAACACCCAGTGCCCTGAGGTATGGTCGGAAAATGATAGTTTTAAATGGGTTAAATTTCATTGTTTCCTACATATATCCCCTCTTCTACTTCTCTCCCCTTAGAGGTTTTATTTCACAAAAGTGTGAACACATTTTTTCGTTTTGATGGGGGCAAAAAACACAGAAACAATAAAGAATATGAAAAGCCCATCTTCACAGAACATTAGACATCACAAAACAACCCAAAGCTATGATTGGATATATCAAAACTGACAAGTAAAAGTTGATTGCTTAGTGTCTGTTGATTGAGCTATACTTCACTGGGCGAGTACAGCCTCATAGTTGTCTCCAAAGAGTACCGAAGCCTGCCGCAGAGAAACAGTTATAGGAAACAGCCAGCAAGATAGAATTAGCAAGCTACAGTTGGTAACTTTATGCCCTGATAGCCTTTCTGATACAATCTGGACTTGAACCTGCAACATCAGGATTAAGAGACTGTCACACTGACCACCAAGCTACAGCACCCCTATTACCTAACAACACTAATCTACCACAAAATTTAAGAAAATAATGTACAAAAACAATAATCTAGCACTTCATTTGTAAAAAGGATGAAACATTTTTAAAGTGTACAAAACCCATGAAACATAATTACCGAATGCCATGTTTGAATAAGACACAAAGTTTTGATAATTGGCTTTTATAGGTAATGAAAGCCTAAAATACTCCAGTCAGAGAATTTGTACAACGATGGAGAAAAGGCTGTAATATTTCTCTGTGTGGTGTTTAGTTATGACAAGCACGCAGTGATATGATCATCTGTAATTTGTGTCTTTATCCCCAACAAGTGGAAAAAAGGAAAGAAATGTTGAAAAAAGAAAGGGATAAAAAATAGGCCCGATGCTGACAGAGCATGAGACACTTGAGCTGCAGAGAAGGCCAAGTGATCTGAACGCTGCACAGCGCAGGAGTGATTGAATGATCCCATTCTGGGCTTTTTGTTAGACACCAGGCAGCGATGTATGAAGATTGATACACAAGTGCTCGACTCGCTTTGCTGGATCATCAAACGGATTGATATTATACTCCAGCCAAGGATGAAGACAAAGTAAGTGTTATCATACTCAATACCGGGGCTTGTCAGAGGCGGGAAATCATCTCATGTCACTGGTTATGGGAGCGTTTTGTGGATTGCCTTTAGAATTTATCAGAAAGCTGTGGCGCTCTATGGCAGGCAGCAGCTGACGGCAGAGAGTTAGGCTGCACCGTAAAGATCTAAATCATTGGTTGAATTACAACAGCCTACTTTGAAATACATTTATTTCAATGTTATCATGTTTTTCCTCGAAGATACTGTAAATCCCTGATCTTTAGATAGCCATTCAATATCACTCTGAAAACATTATTCACACTGATATCATTATAAAAATAACTCATGTCTTTAAGCAAAGGGTTGTCTTCATCTGTTACATAACCGGGGCTTTACTGATTTGGTTTCTTCATGTTTGTCCTCGCTTTTAGTCCTGTCAATGCAAAAATAAAGATATAACAGATGACTCTGCATGCATTTTCTAACACCAAATTATTCATTCTTAGGCATAAAATTAGACAAATTGCAAGAGTGTGCATTTTTATGCAGTACAGTAACATCTGCAACCTTCTACTTTGTACAACCTGCTCTGTCATTTTAGTTTTATGTTTATTACCATAATAAGTTGTTTTCATAATCAGTGGCGTGTATGCACCTGATAAGATAGAGTACAAAGTCGCCAATTAAAATAACATGAATGCTTTTGGACTGTATGTTTTGGACGAGCATAAGAAAAAGTTGCAAACTGTAGAGTAGGGTAGAAAGTAGCTAAGTAAAAAAGTCCCAGTTGAGTTCAAACCTGCAACCTTCTTGATCTGAGACCACAGTGCTAAGTGTGCAACCCCCACTGTATAGGCGCTTGTAAAAATGAACATTGGAATGTATGGAATATTACTTCATTATAAACTCCACTGACTAAGATTCAGCAGAAAAATAAATGTGTGAGCAAGTTTAATAACCTGAAAGATACCAAGTCAGATATAAACTGTCATCATTTTAAAACAAGTCTAATCAAAAAAACTTCATACCTGTCACATCATATTACACGGTTTCTACAGCAGAAATATAATAATTCTGCTTGAAGTGGTCCAGGCTTCACATGATGTGCTACAGCTAGCTACTTTTGCTATTTCTGCTAGCAAATTAGAACACTATGTAAAAAAACCAGAATAATGCAAAACTAAAAACAAATTAAAAGAGTATGCAACAGCTTGTACCTGAAATACCATGACTGTTTTAGACTGCTGTTGATTTAAGATAAAAATGTACTTTATTTTTTAGCTTAATTCATGCTAGTTATTAGCCCGACAGTTCAGTATGAAATCCACTGTTTCTATAAAGAAAAGTTGTTCTAATCTCTCTACAGCAGGAAAAATAATTATTTATAACTATTCCAACAACAAATTGAACTATAGATGGCTACTTTCAGATTTGTTATTACACTACAAATCATACTTGGATACGTCAATGTACCGTATATCTTTTGTATCTGATCTTTTAGCATCACTATACAGGGCATGCTACATTTGTATACTATACATAGAACAGGAAACAGGAATGTTAACATATGCACCTCTCTCTATGTAGCAGTTTTAGACACACTGTAAACCTGTCATTTATGTTCTGTTAGAGCCATGTATGGGAAAAATTGCAGGCTGTGGCACTTACGGAGATTCTTCTTCTACATCATTTTTACATGTGGTAGCTCATAGTCGTAAGAATTGTCAGAAAGACTTACTGCTTTTCATCTTTATATTGTAATTCCAAGGTTGGGTTTTTCTGCTTGTATATATTATTTCTATGATTGATGTAAATACATGTACTGCATTTAATTTGTTTATGTACAAATATAAGACATTTGGCTTGACCATGATACTTTGTGTTCTTGTTCATTTACTGATCCAGATGAGAGAAAATTAGCAGTAAGTGTACATGTGTGTATGTGTTATTCCAAGATTACTGGTGTCAAAGGGTGAAACAAACAGACATAATCCATCACAGTTTTAGCTGCTGTCAGGGTCACTTAATGTGATAATGTGAGATTACTTCTGACATGCTCAGACAGAGTTATATGAAAGAACAGGGATCACTGAGATCAGTCAGGAGCTGGTTCTACTACTACAATATGTTTCATATGTGTCCCACTGGAGTACAATGAAAAAGCTCCCGCCTACTGGAATCATTTGTCTTCTTGGCTTAATATCATGCTTAAAATAACAAACTAGACCTTAAAGCAAATTGACTGAATTTATGACTGAGCAAACAAACTTAATCGTTCCTATATGACTGTTTCTAAGCCTCTCAGACCTTTGATTGGAGCCTCAGCATGACATGATCCTATAACTTCTCTTTTTATTACAGCTGAGTGATGTCTACCACAACTCAAAACCATGGCCAATTTTATTATTCTTTCCATTTTGAAAAAAACACAGAAATTTGCCTTTTTTTCAACTTTCATGTGTCAAAATATTTAAACAGGGTTTTTTTTTTTGCCAGTCAGATCAAATAAAGTTTACTAGACTTTTTTTTAAAATGAAAGGCTTTTAGTACTTTCGTATCATCTTTTTATGACCAGTTATTTTACTGGTTTCCAATAAAAACACTGTATCACAGATATTCAAGTAGTTTAAAAAAACTAAATGGCTACAAACATTTCATCATAGAAATACAGAAAAAAATGCAACAAGTTAAAGGGAAACCACTTCGTGTTTTTTGATTAAAGTTTTTATTACAAAGAAAAGTTGCTCACAATGGCGAGGAGAGACATTTGGGCAGCTTGTGTAGAGACAGATGAGACATTTTACTTATACAGGCAAATTTTGTTTCTCCTCCACCTGGTTCAGTGGTAGGACAGTCCTCTAGGGACAAGAAAGTCACAGTTTTGATTCCCTGCTGTGCCCACATGTTGCGGTTTTCTTGAGAAAGACACCTAATCCCTAACTGCTCCCTGAGTGCTGAAATAGATGCCTGCTGCTCCACTTGTGTGTATCTCACAAGTGTGACAGGTAAAATGCAGATGACAAATTGTATTTGTGTGTGCATGCATTGATGATAACACATAGCACATCAGGTAAAGTTTGATGGAATTGTTATCTTTCAATTCCTACGAAGTATTGAGAGATTCAAATTTTAGTCTTTAAGCCTGTTCTGCTTTGAACAATTAAGTGCTCGACAGTGTCCAGTGTGCATCAACGGAGGCTGCAAAGGACAGAGAGACAGTTTATAAGTCACATTTTGACAAAATTCAACAAGATTCAATATTATTTCTTCAAAATCTCCCAATAGAACCACATTGCAATATATCTAACCAAAGTGCCAGTATTAAACACTATGCTTTGAACGAAACACTCTTATGATCATAACAGCTGAAAATCTCCAGTCACATGAATCTTTTAAACAATGTCAGTGAGTTGTGTTTGTTATTGACTCTATAATAGTGTAATAACTCTGTCCCCTGTAAACCGTCCTGGGAGGCTGTGTGTAAATGAGACGGTTCTGCTACATTACCTTCATAACACCATAATCCTTTCTCTATAAACCATTACATGCACTGCAACATTTCTGATTTATGGCAGCCAGAGAACCAATGGGAAAAAATTAATGCTCGCAAAACGTCCCAGGGACAATATTGAGCAGATTTTAATTGTGATTTCATTCAAGTGGCCGTTAGCCAGATGATGAATGGAGGCTAACCTTCCACTCAGCCAAGCTCTGGAGAGAGTCTTTAATATGACAATTAAGTGTCTGTCTTTTAGATTTTATTGTATCTTTCCTTCTCTATCTTGTGGGCTACCCTCCCCTCTCTATTTCCACCCACCCTCTTTCCATCTCTTCTCTTCCTGACATAACTTCCATCTGTACAGTGCAGCTTTTGAGCAGATTAAATTGAGGCTCCAGTTTTCTCTATCTCACAGCACTTACTTATGTTTTATGACACCCACTAAATCAATTTTATGTTGTTATTGATCCACCCACCCCTCTTTACCCTCCTGTTTAAATTGACACGAACTATTTCGCCTTTTGCTCCCTGGTTCTTCTCACTGTTGTCTTGGTGGTGACCTCAACTGTCTGACTGACCAGCCATCTATTTGGAAGTAAAACTCTGGTCTATCCTCCCAAAAAAACTTTGAGGGTTGATACAAATTGATAAAACATGACCAGAAGGTGGCAGATTAGATTGATCAAAGCTTTCTCTATACAGCTTTAATTATCTATTGTCAGGAAACAGCACATTCTTCTGTTTGTCCTTGTACAACACCTGACAGGAGAAAAGTTTAGATAAATTTTGTGAAGGGAAATTAATTTACTTCAGCATTTCAAATGTGGGTGCTTCAGTTATATGAAAAAAGCATAGTTTGAGGGATTTCTGTTTGTTTCACCTTCATTATTTTGAGTGATGATGCTTCAGGCACAATGCAGACATCCTCTCCTGACTTTGTATTAAACCACGAGTGTCTTTTCAGACTGAGCCAATGCAACTGAAGGCCAATGCTTGCAGGAAACATTAGAATGTAACAGAATATAAGTGACCAAATAAATAATATAACACACAAGAAAAGAAAATAGCAAAATTTGGTTAAAATAACATGTTTAATAAGAAACATTTTTAGCACTATCGCTTTTTTTTTTTTCTTGTAAGTTAACTTCTACATTGATTTAAGGAAAACTAACTGGGAAGTACAGGAACCTAAGTGCAATAAGAGCTGGCTTTATCTCAATCAATTGGTCCCTGTCTTTTGGCTGGTGTCCAGGCCTTGCTGTGCCCCCAGCACTCTGATGTTGGCTCCATCAGGGATCCCAGCAGAGAGCCAAGCAAGAGCATCAATGTGACCATTTAGAGTGAGATCTGTGCAGATGCAGTAGGAAGATCAGGCATTTATGCAGTCTCTCACTTCACACTCTAGGATGTAGTCCACATCAAAGTTGTTATTGAGGCCCCTCAATCGGAAACCCCGGTTTGGCAGGGAAGTGAGGTCTTTAAGAAAATAATGACGGCCTTGAACTAACATAAGTGACTAAATCAGCTCTTCCAAAACCGTATGAATATTAGGAAAGCTTAAAACTGTTATTTGTTTGTTATTTTCACCTACAATTAGCAAACCTCTCTAAACCATTAATACTCAGTGCTTACAATTATCTTACCAAAAATTAAAACAAAAATGCTTCTTATTAGAAGATTTGAATACATTTTTAAAATCTTCATATTTTTCTAGCTTTAAATACTACTATTTATATTTACAAGTATATGCTTAATGTTTTTATATTTTGGGAACTATATGAATCTGTTATTGCTCAAGAAAGTTGTGTTTTTACATCTGTATGTGGAGAAATATTCAGGTGAGTGTGATGGAAATTATTCTACCCCTCACCACACAAATCTTTTTCAAGATTTGAAAAAGACATGTGGTGAGAATTAATCTTGAAGGATTATGTTTAAATTGTTTTGATCTAACTGATAAAAAACTTTAAAAAATAATAGGTCAGTACAGTTTAGTCTTTAGCAACATGGGTAAACACAAGACTTATTTATGTTCTTCACAAGACGTTTTGTTTTTACCTTAATCCCAACATGTAAAAATATCAACTAACATCAGTAACTCTTTCAAGATTTCACTTGTTTATTGTAATAAACTCTCGTTGTTGTTTCTTAATTTTATATAACACTTATTGAGTATTATTATTTTTTTTATTTAAGCTTCAGGTAAGTGTATGGCCTTGGACAAATTCTAGTAAGTGAGAGGAGGGGCATAAAGGCCTCTTTATATATA
>JAVKLF010000042.1:18558415-18572711 GCA_034783495.1 Millerichthys robustus
TGTGTGTGTGTGTGTGTGTGTGTGTGTGTGTGTGTGTGTGTGTGTGTGTGTGTGTGTGTGTGTGTGTGAGGGGGGTGTATTGTTACATTTCATTAGACGCATTCCTTCTCTTTGGACTTTTGAGCAGTTGCCATAGCATCTCAGCTGATCACAATTCAGAAAAAAAAAAAAAAAACTTCCCTCCCCCTCACTTACTCTTACTGTTTTTTGTCTTTTCGGGGGGGTTTTGGATAATATTTAATGTTCTTTTTTTTTTTACATTTTGAAAAAATACCTCTAATAGATTTACAGCAGTAGGTTTGCATACATTATGACAACTGATCAAGAAAAGTAATAACTTCCTGTCCAGATATGTAGTTGCTCTCTTATTACTCTAATATCCATACACTTTTGTCAGAGTTTTGTCACTAAATGTTGGCAAGAACATCCTGTGGGAATTATCTTCATATTTAACAGGATGTCGATGAAGACTGGTTTAGCCTCATGCTAAACCAGGTTTTATCGACATTGCATTAAAATTGTTTTGTCAAAGAATGGCTGAAAACAGTCTTTTCAGACATCAGTACTGAAGCATCTGGACCACATATTTTAATGTTGACATAGCTCAGAGGTGCAGCCCATCTCATTCGGCATGCCAACGAGATACATGTAGGTAATGTAAAGTAGTGTCTGTGAGCAGGTAGGAATCGTCTGCCAACTTGCAAAAAATGATCTTTGTGTGCTCTCTGTAGAATTTCACCTGTAGAGTCTAGTTAAAGAGCAGGACATGGGCATGGCCAGTCTTTATCCACTGAAGGAGCGGAGGAGGAGAACCAGCTAGCTGCTCCTCGCAGTTCAGACTTCTACCTTCCACCAGGTTTTGCTCCATGTAATTGGCTATGGGTTCAATAATTTGGTTCTGGTTTTGTAGCTACTCATGTAGGAAGTGGGTTGGGAAAGTAAAGTGTTAATGATCAAGCAGTAGTGAACTTGCATTGATCACTTGTTCCCTCATGAGAAGCACAACAATATTTTTGTTCAGCAACTGATAGTCAAATTTGTTGGAGTTGTTGAGCAATGTTTTCACTGTGCTGCTTTCAGACCTAGGAGTATTTAGGAAAAAAGTGTAATTATAATGTCTGTAAATGTGTTTGATTCTCTAATATATATATATATATATATATATATATTAATGGAGTTGTAAAATGGCAAAATAAAGAAAAATTAAAAACTTTTGTATATGCTATTGTTCATCTGCCCAACTATATATGTTTCTCTGAGTTGGTCTGAATATTTGTTTATGAAAACTAACTGTGCTGTGATTTTCCCAACATTTCCAGCTCACTGTCTTTTGCTTGCAATAGAAAAAATAATTATAGGACAAAAACAAAGCATTCAAAATAAGTCACAAGCTTGACTGAACTGGAGATTTTTTTCATTAATCTAACACTAAAAATGCCAGGATTTTAACATAAATCCTGCATGAGCACCTGTTTGATTAATGCCCCACAGCCATACCACCAAAACGCAACGTCACTTCTATCCAGTAGGATAATTTAGTCAGAAAACTTTCCATGCACACAGAGATTAGCATTTTTCCATCAAGAGTCAAGTGTCCACAAAAACATGATAACAAAGGGGCCAGAAAATGATTTGCATTCAGTTTAATGATGGTTCCAGGACAAGGGCTGTTAAGTTTGAAATTAACATGTAAACAGTTGGAAAGTCTCTGCTGCTAACTCCCGTGCCCCTTTTCTCCTCGGCCCCCACCCCTTGTTCCCTTTTTAGCGCCTTGATAAATTTACATAAAGCCTCACACAAAGACGGCCTTGTTCCTTTAAAATGGGCTACTTTTTAATGGAGACATATATTTGCAGGATTATATCAGCATTCAGTTGCAAATTGTGAGTTTAATACAACAGTTGGAGCAGTCTATGAATAAGAGTATCATTTGAATGCGAGGGAACACCTGGTGCTGAGGGGCTGGGCTGGGAAGGGGGCTTTGAGTTGACCTGGTGATAGTGCCAAGCCTTCACTTGTTCCTACTCTTCCTATTCTCCCTGCCACAGCTTTCAGCATGGCAATGTACATTAACTCAATCCAAATCAAACATAATAGAAATTAAACAAAGTTAATAATGTTTGGTATCTGGCGAGTACACATTTTTAATTGAAACTTAAAAAAATACAATATCGGAACTTGTCATGGGAGCTAATGCAGAGTTCTAACAGGAAGTATTTATGGATTTTCTGAATTAGCGCACACTATCAACTGTTTACAAAATAAAGGCTTTGTTTTTGTTAAAAAAAGACTGTGAGAAAATGCCTTATTATTGCCATCACAATATTTTACATCATATGGTTAAATGTGTTTTTGCATTGCCAGTCAGAAGCTATAAAAGCAAACACTCAAAAATACTATTGTGGGGCGGGGGCAGAAAAACCTCTAAGAGTTTTCTTTTTATTTGCATTGGCTGCATGAGAACAGAAAGAGTTGGTGTAGGGGGGTGGGTGGGAGTGAAGGGGGTCATGGAGGGAACTATTAGTACTATTTGGAGGAGAGAGGAAGGGGTACAGGGTCTATTCGTATGCACCCCACATCCACTCAACACACAATCAGCCCTGTATTGCATTTTGCAAATTTATACCCGGGATGTTGATTTAGTGTTTCCCCTAAAAAAAAAAAAAGTAAAGGAGAGAGAATGAAAGCAAGAGAGGATTTTTTTCAAGTAAGTGTCTGCTTTCATGAGCAAGAGTGATTGAGGCACACAAACAAACCTTTGTTTCTTAGCTCACAGATGCGAGGCCCAAGCTCTGATTTACGCTCCGTCTAACAACACATTTGCACATTTGAGACTAAGATCATATGAGAAACAAGGTTATTGAAAGTCAAATGTCATAAATACAGTATAGATTTTTTACAGATTGTTAAAGTAATTTTACTCTAAGAATCACCTGCATTTTGGATCAATCTCCCTTCTTAAAAATATTTGTTGAGTAATATTCACAGTTACTGAAGAGCTGTACTCAGTTCAAAGTTAGGCACAAGAAGTATAGAACAAAGGCAAAAAATTATAGTTAAGTAACCTTGATATGTTTTGCTTTGTTTATGATTGTAGACAATGTAAAAATAATTCAGACACTAGGTACAGTATATCATCACCTACAACAAAAGACTGTCAATACAGACTTTTTGCAGTAGCATCAAGAATGTTTGTTCTGTTCTGATTGGATGGTAAAATGTTGCTGTATATTGCATACCTGTATTTAGCAAAGATATAGCATATAAACATTTAAGTCATTAAACATTTTAAACATATAATTTAAACATATTAAGTCATGTGTCTGGTATGTTCACACAAATGCCACAATGAGACCATCACATCACCCTAAATTGAGTTCTGAAGTTGGGCCTGGACTGCATGTCACCTGAACACTGAGCCTCACACCAAACCTCCATGCATGGCACATTGTCAAATCCTATCCAGTCTGTGGGGCCGGCACACAAGACTATGGTCTTTATGCCAAATGTGGAGTTCCTGAAGGATGCATGGAGGCATGATCAGGCCTCGACAAGGCTCTGACTTTGGTAGTCAGGTGACCCACGTTGCAAGGGTAATTTGTTGTCAGACAGGTAGCAGCGAGACAAAATATCCAGATAATGAAAGGATGATCCTACCCCAGGAAAAAGCAAAAGAGGTCTGGCAGCTGGGAACCAAATACTACAATAGAAACTCTGTCTTAATCAAATTTTATAGAATTACCTTCTCTATACTAAGATCATGGCTAACACTGACAGAGTCTGTCTCAACACCTCATTAAGTTATGCAATTAATATTAAGGTACCAAATTCAGATTTTCTCCTAAAATCAGTATTATCTATTTGGGCCTCTTCCAGTGAAATTTGAGTGAATTTCCAGTAAAATGGTAAGTTTGATTAGTGCCAGTAAGGTGTAATAGTGATTACTATTTTTGCTGATGTAGTGGAAATTACCATGTTTTAAAAGCCAACAAAAAAAAAGTTTGCTGTGCAACATGAGAAATAAACAGAGATCATGGGCTCTTTATGCCTCACTGTTATTGCCTAAAAATGTGTCTGGTATTTGCTGTGGTGAGAACGGTTAGCAGGCTATAGTCAGCTTGTTTATGTCAGTCCCAATTAATAATTGGTTTAATGATTTGAGAAGTTGACATGTGTCCCGGACAAATGTGGGTCGGAAAATGCACACCCATCGCTCTTTGAATAAATCTACCATTTCAGTTCAGGTTGATGCGGGGAAAAGAGGGAAGAAAAAGAGAGGTGGGGGAATTATAGGACTCAGATGTGTGAGACTGGCAGTTCCCTGGGCTCTCAGGGTTACAGAGTTCAGAGAAAAGCCGATTATTGCTCTCCCTTAGGTCAAGCCTTCATAAATAAACACTGGGAAAGCCCGAGGCACTGTGTTTTAGTATGATTAGCATATCATACAGCCTATCGACATGGTACTTATCATATTACAGCACGGCTGTCTTCTGAGCACACCGAGGTTACGTGTACGGAGCTGCTGAGCATACATCTCTGTTCATTAGGAGGTTCCTCAGGGAGAGAATAAATCATATCAGCACGTGGTTATGGCAGCGGTTAACCAGGGCCTTTAATAATCCAGAAAGGAACTGACAGCTTTACAATGAAAAAACAAAGAAAAGACAAGTGGCAATCACAGAGATTGCTGCAGAAGAAAATAAAATGTTGCTGTGATACTTACAACTATTTTGACTACTTTTTATTGTTATACTCTTGTTTTATTATTATTTAATTTATTGTAAGACCTCACCAACTACATTCTTGAAGGGCTCAGTTTCATTTGTACTGTCCTCAGGGTTACAACTAATGTAAGGAAACTATAAGGTAAAGTCAGGTGGGTGGTTTAGTGAACTTTGATAATGTAAGTCCTTAACACAATATTACTGGCTCAACCTCCTGTCAACACTCGGTGATGCCACTAAGGAAATAAAATGAAATAAAAGGACAATGACACACTGTTTTATAAGCATTAAAAAGTAATAGACTAAATGTGGAAAAAATAAAGTATGTTAATATTTTTACAAATGTCAATAAAAATAATGTACAATAAGTGACTTGTTTTTCCCCCCAATATATTATTTTAAAAGAAACAACAATTATTTTATAGACTGTTGGGGAAATTTGTCAACTTGTTTAAATATGACCACTCAGCTAATTGACCCTAATGAACAGACAAATAGCTGTAACTCGGTCATTTAAATACATGGCTAAAATAGCTGAGACTCATTTCCAAACAGGTAATCTTAAATCTTTGGCATGTGGGCAATGAGAATAGCTACATAACAACTGGAATTAAGATTTCACATTGCAGTATTAACAGTAGTAATCTAATTAAGTCAATTAGTAAATTAACTTCAGTATATCTAATTTGATCTAAGTAATCAGAGCTTGATTTAATGAAACAATACTAGCTGAGCTTCTTTAACTGGGAATTTCCATTGCTGAGATACACTTTAACTTCGATCAGTGAATCCTATATTCCAATGACTTTTTTAAAATTTGCAAAGACAATCTAGTGTAAAGAAAACAGTAACAAAAAAAGAATAAATTCCCGCAAAATGAACAAAACATTAAAAGTTGCATGAATGACTGCCTTAAAACTGAATGTTTGTGGTGTTCCTTCAAATACCAATGATTCCTGTTTAGGCAAGATTTTTCTTTTTTTCATAGATGCAGAAGCTCAACTCACAGACAAGGGACTACAATTAACAGCTAACCATTATGACCAGAGCAATACAGTAAATGACTTCTGAACTTGAACTCTCCTGAGCCCAGGAATGACCAGGAACAGAGCTGCATCAGTGCTCTCCTTCTCAAACATGGCCTCTTTAGGTAGTCCACCCACCAAGGTGGGGATATTGTATTCTAACATGTTTTAGAATCACCTCGAGGAGACCAAGCTGCTAGGGATAACCAGCTGGGTGGATATACAGTAAGTTACAGGAAGTTGTAAAGCAAAAACTGGAATATTGGATGGGAATACTTGCTTTGGATCCATGGTGGTGGCACAAAGCTGAGATCAGTCTGTATGCTTGAGTGATCACATCCTCCACTTGTATGAATCTTAAGGGATCTGTAGAAATCAGTTTCATTAATTTAGTCTCAGGACAATTGTTAGAAAAATAAAAAAAACAACAAAGAAATGTCTATATAATTTAAATTATTAGTTTTTGTTCTTTTACTATAGCCCTTTTAACATAAATAATGTCTTTTGTCAGACTATTGGAAAATTCTAATTAATTTCTGTCTTTAAAATAAAGGTAGAAAATTAACGTTTGTGCTTTGTAAAATTATATTAATTTTTTTACACCTTACTCTGTTTGTATGTCTACTTGTGCATTCTGAAGCGATATTATTTGCTTGTGCCCATCTCCCATGTCCCCTCCTTCCCCCACCCATGCAAATTAGAACTTCACACACGTTGCCACAAGCTGCTGGGTGCTCTGTGATTTCACACGACCAATTAAGGCCCTCTTGGCAGTTGTGTGAACAGTTTCATTAGAGGAGATAATATTGCAAAGTGAAATGATAAGCAATCATTATGATTAATGCGTAGACATTACATTGTTCGTTAATGAGGTGTAAATGATCTCATTATTTTTTGAAAGAGTACAGATTAGATTAAAGTGGAGTGGACAGCGCTTCTCAGTGTTCAGACAAGTTAGTGTTAATTAGGCCCAATCTCCAGCAGCAAATGAGCCGCAACCCTTTGGTAAACAATTAGGCTTCCATAGCCCCAGGCCTGGATGGACAAGGATAGGCAACTGAACGGATAGATCACTAAAGATATGAACGTTGAAGGAGATTTGCTGTTAAACATCCACAAAAGTCAAGACAACACGCACAAGAGTTAGGCAAATACTTTAAGCAGAGTCTATGCTTTTGAAAGATGCCAGTTAGTATTATTCACACATTATGCAAAGCAGCTTTCTTTGCTATTTTATCTACTTAGTATCAAATAACATGAAGGTTATTGACATTGACAGAGATATGCACAAACAAATAAGCACATTCATGATACTCTATTGTCTGTAAACGCTTATGTAAACATTATTGAACTATTATAGTTTGTCTGGCAAAAACAGCCTCCTGACAACAATGGCCTCAAAGTTTACTTTACATTTAAGTTTACTTTCAACAAGATTTTTGTTTTGTTGAAAGAACTTGAAAAAAAACATGTTGTTTAAACAAGATGGTTATTGTTTGATCAACATTAAAAAATTATGCAAATAGTGGAAGCGGAACATTTTTATCAGTGCATGAAACTAATGACTAAGGTCAGGATTCTCTGTGTACCCAGTAGGAATATATGTACATGCTCTATGCTACAATAGTTGAGGACTTCTTGCAGAAACTGAATTGCAAGAAATGACACAAACATTTACTTTGAATTGCACTAAATGACATATTTGCACAAACTGCTGGAAAATCTAAGACAAAATTGTATTAGTAGTTTGCATACATAACAACAACAAAATACAGCTTCGGCTTTGTAGCAACTAAGTTGAGAATAGTTCCTGTCGCCCAATTCTCTTTCACTTTTAGACAAAAGTTATTTTCATAAACTGTGATGTACTAAAAGGAAGAAGCGTGTTTAAGATAATGGATGGATGTTATGATGGCCCTGGAATTCACAGGATAAACCTGAGAAACCTGGGAAACATCAAGATGTAAATAAATATTCAAGATACTTTGATATGAATGGATGGAAATCCATTCATCCATCTATCTATCATCTAAACCCGCTTCTTCCTTTCAGGGTCACAGAGGTCACTGGTGCCCACATCCAGCAGTCACGGTGCGAGGGGCAGGGTACATGTACACCTTGGACAGTTCATATGTCCATCAAAGGGACATTTTGATAATTATTTTGCAAATTTAAAATATACTGTAATGAACAGAGAGCCTAACAATGTTGACATGCTATTATATGAACAGCCTTGAATGAGGGTATACGGAATAGATGTGGGAACTATAGAAACTTTGATACCCATCATCCAGATGGACTCAGAAACAACTTCAGTACCAATGTTTCAACACTAAAGAGAGACCTGCTATCACACCAAGAAAGTGGTAAGGTATAACAAAGAAGCTACTTAGAGGGGTATCCAGCACAACAGGTCAAGGGTATATAACTTCATCCCCACAATCTGAGTATGGGTACCAAGCCCCAGTGAAAATCCCTGAGAAACTGGATGCAGCACTTTGCAGAGACTATCACAGCAGTGATTTCACAATATTTGCTTGGCTACAAGATAAATCCTACAATGAATAAAACACATTGTCCCCAATGTCACCAGGAGGCTGGAAGCCAAGATCATAGAAACACAGAAATAAATCAGCCAGCTGTCAGAACAACAGAATGGTGCAATGAAAAATAACGCTACCATGAGAATGAGCCTAACATGATCCACACCTCCTGGCTAAAGAAACAGACTGTTCTCCGTGAACACTTGTTAACCCAAAATAATGCTGCTAATGGAAGGCACCCACACAGAGTGGTTGACCCAAGGCTGGACAGTCCTGAAAATAAAAGACCATAAAGGACCAATTCCACCCAACTGCCTGGCTTTTACTTGCCTTTGAATGATATACAGTAGAACTGTAGCTTGAGATTGAAAGACCAGACACACAAACGTGTGTATATGCCACACGCATGGATATTTGAGGACTTGAAGAGCTTCAACTTCAACTTCAACAGGACACTAAGAACCTTCATTGAGAATTCAATGGGAATGTGTAAGACAAATCTAGAGGCCAATGTAAAGCTAATTGCGCAAGTCAACATCAGAAGTGGAATATATCAAGGTGATTATCTATCCCCACTTCTGTTCTGCATGGGCCTGAAACCCCTCAGATAGATTGGCTATGGACACCAGTCCCAAAGCAGACCAGTCATCAGTCACCTCCTTTACTTAGATGACATCAAGCTGGATGCCAAAAATCAGTGAAACGTTGACTTACTGAACTACCTCCCAGGACATACAACAAAGAGAATGAATTCTCAATCGGACTGGATGCATGTGATTGAATGGTATCTAGATGGCAAGGTGATAAAAACTAAAGATGTCAAACTACCTGAAGGCAACATTGCCAACGTCCAGGACAGCTATAAATACCCTGATACCACAGGCAAATGGCAACCATGATGAGGTCACACTGAAGTCAGCCACAACCAAGTATCTACAAAGAGTAAGGCAGGTCCTGAAGAACCAATTGAGTGGAAGAACAAATACTAAGCCATGCATGCAGTGTTTGTCATCATGTACCACTGCCAGATTGATGAAGTGGCTGTGATCAACAAGTCCAACCAGTGGGTTGAGAAGGCTGGACTGAAATACAGCACAGAGGTAATAATCATGACAACACAAGAGCAGGTCTTCAGCACTAGAGCAACAGATGCTGGAGTCACCTAACCCTAACCATACCAAAAAAAACCAAGATGCAGTCTGTGCAAAGATGTCCCTGAAACAGTCCAAGACCTACTAGCAGGATGTAAAATGCAGGCAGGCAAAGCATACATGGAACAGCATAACAAAAGGGGTAAAATAATATACTGTACAGAAACATCTGTACTGAATATGGACTGAAGGTCCCACAGTCAAAGTGAGACTCCATCAAGGGTGGTGAAGAACAACAGGGCTAAGATACTGTGGAAGATCAAGCTTCAGACTGACAAACTGATCGCTAACCAACCAAACATTGTGATGGTTGACAAACTACAGAAAAAGTAACATCAGAAAGAAGGTGCACAAAGAGCTAGAGAAACTGAAAGAGAAACTATAGACAGGTTGTGGACAGTCATAGTGTCTGTTGTCTCAGTGGTCAAAACACTTAGTGCTGTGAGCCCCAAAACTGTAAAGGAGGCTCCAACAGATCTCAAGAACAACCTCAGAGGTCTCTGTTCAAAAACACATGTCCTAGGAACACCTAAGATGCTGCACAGAACCCTGAAGCTCCCAGGCATCTAGTGAGGATCCAAGCTTAAAATGAAGTTGAACTGCCCAAGTGGAAGAATTAGACAAGCCAAGTGTTTTTAGTTGTTTATTTAAACTTTAAAGATGTTTTAAAATAAATTGTAATCTAATCACAATACAGTGAAAAAAAGAACTATAAAGTTGCTTTCAGTTAGCAGCACATTTGAAATCCAGAACATTTTGCAGCTGCTCTCAAGGTAACTTGCTTCAGTTTTCTTTCTTAATAATAAAACAAATCAAAACAAATACTAATGAGCCCCCATTGATGACAAACCATGAAAGCTTCCTTTGATGGATCAAACAGCCCTTTTTAATTTAAAAAAATGTTTTTATATGAATAAAATTTAAGCAAGAGAAAACAGACACACAAGCTTTTGTTGTATTGTGAAATTCATTCATTCAGCATGACCCACATTACTAATGCATCGTTCATTGAAATCTATTGTTTTTGCTTTCCTGGAAACTTCCACAGTGTCACTAAATAATTGGAGGAAACGTTGTTCTAAAGTTAAAATGTGAGGTTTTAAAAGCAATTTTACCAAAAACAAATTTCTCTTAAATCACAACTACACTGTTGCTTCCAAAGAAAAGGCAAAACAAAAATAAAAACAGTCTTATCAGTGGTATTTGTGCATCAGAACATAGACTTGTAGTCTGTCCACAGTGGGAAATGTTTGCCTGTGAATATTGATTTTACCATCCTGTTTTTTTTTGTCTGAACAGATATGCTTAGATTATGACAAGAAAGGTGATGCTGTAATCCCTCTGCCACAGGAGTTATGTTTTAGAGATGTGTGGCCCTTATCAGTGATTGATAACGTTTAAATCAAAAACATATACAAGCATTAGGAAAGTCAATATTTTGCCTGCGACTGAAGGTGACCCCTAGTTCCTGTGTTTGCAGTTTCTGCACAGAGGGCTTTGATGGTAAATTTGTAGGGTGGTTATGTGGGGAGGCTATTATGGATTTGCTATCTTAGCCTGAAGTGTTTGGAGCTGATTATGTGATTAAATCAATAATAATTTCTGTTTGGGCTCCTTTGCTCCTCTGCTTCATCTTCTTTTTCCTGTGTAGTTGAGTGGAACGGTGGGAGGGGATTGCTGTATACAAGAAGAAATGCAGGCACACACATAAAACCATATGTTAAAAAAAACAAAAAACAGAACAACTGTGTCACAGCTGGCACAGTGAGCACATTGGAGGATCCTAAAAGTTTTAGTGAAGTAATACTTTCCTTACAGGGAACAGCAGGTTTGGTAATTGGTCAAAACTTAAACAGATTTTAACAATGGTGTCTATTCTAATATATCAAAGTGTTTTCAGATTTTTGCTTGGGGTTTTTTTTGTGCCTTTTACAAAAACGTTAAAATGTGCTTCTGTAAAATTTTTGAATAAATTGACTAAAATATTTTCACTGTGTTTATATTTTATCTTGTAAGGCTATAACCCTCACTACAGCAATAGTTTTTTTAATGTAAATATTTAGGAGAATTTGACATGTAAAATGTTTTAGTCAAGAAAAAAATACTTTTTGATCAGAATTTTACAAATGCTCATCACTCAATATGCAAATCTAAAAATAATATAGATTTTATGTTTGTTAGGTATTTATTTTTAGGCCTGTATTTTATAGGTTTGCAAGCTAAATGATTAAAGTTGTTTTATTTTCACTGGTGAGTTTTTAAACAGTACAGATTAAAAACCATGCTTCACTAAAGTTGTCCGTTGTTTCTGTAACATCTAGAGGCATGAATCACAACTCAACCAACTTTTGAATATACGATTTATGTTTTAAAGCTGTCTCAGTTATCCAAATTCAAAGCAGGGCCTAAGATGACGCCCAGCACCTCCCATTTACCCACCTCCATATTTTTTTTGTTCAAACCTCATACCCTGGCATGCGACTTGTGCCACCACTCCTTAGCAACCACTGTTGCTCCCCTCTTTGCCTCTGCCAGGTTTGTTGTTATGTCTAGACTGCAGGAAATGCAACATTACATTTGTTTACAACCAACAGGAACTAGAACAAGAAGCTGTTACATGATTAAAGAGTGCTACCCAGAGAGAGTGTGTGTGTGGCTCAACCCCCTGGGTTTGGCAACAATTGCCGGGTTACAGGCAAACCAAAATGGTGAAAGAAAGAACTGCTGTGTGTGTGGCAGTGAGATGAAACGATTTGGTTTAAAACTTTTAATATTTCTGCTACTGGAAGTAAGAAGCAGCCAAAGGGAGAGTCTGTGGCTGTTTTTGTGTGTTTTTGACCATCCAACTTTTTTCACATTGTGCCTTTAGTGTGTTTGTGGGCGCACGTGTGCAATTTTGTGTGGGTGAGTTAACTTTCAATCCCCCAGCACCCTCTTAAATCTATACCCAATAAAAATCAGCACCAGCTTGAAAAACAAAACCCAGGGAAACATCTGTAAGACATTGATTGTGCAGATTGCAAACCAACTGCATGGCTAATGAGAAAAGAAATCATTTTTGATTAATTAACCTAAAATTGGAGAATCTAAGCTGCCACCAGGGAGATGACAAGTGCTGCAGGCCTGATCACGCAGGAGGAGGACATACAGTAGGAGCTGCTGTTACCTTGGCTTCCCTTGGTGAGTGAAGAATAAGAAGGAAAAAGTTGAAACATGTTTGTCATTGAGGTATGGCTCCTATTATAGAGCTAAATTTACCAAGAGCGTCTGTGGTGATCAAATAGGAGCAAACTATTTTCCACTTGGGTCATATACCCATTTGGTTATAAGTATAAACATGTTTGTTAAGTAAAGGCTCGTGTGGAATTTGCTGCCTTTGCTGAATTTTAGTCATAATAAATTCACACAGGACACACAGACAAACTTGCACAAGCATTATTTCTTTCTACAGCTGCTGATTCACACTTATCCCTTTTGGTTGGACACCACCTGAAACAGAAATTATTTTGGTGCCTAATACAGTCTCTAGAAAACAAAAATACACCAGTTTCAAAGTTAAACTACTACTACCGTTGTAGGTATTTTACTCTATAATAAAACAAAGGACTTAATAATTGACAGCTGGGAGATTTATTTAATACAGATTCATTTGATTTGGTTAGTCCTAAACTTAAGATATTTCTCAACTAGAGTCAAAACAATACTTTTTTCTTATGTTTCCTATAACATTGGCAGACATTACATTATAACATTATATTACAGACATTATATTATAACATTTTATCAGACCAGAGTTTAGACTGACTTGACTTGTAACTTACAAGCTTCTATGTTACTTGGATGAACACACTCTTAGGAATGGTTTACTGTATTGGATTCTCCCAATTACTATTTCAATAATCTTGTAATGTTTTTTAATTATCAAAATATGAATAGTCAGCGCTTTTCTATCTAACCAGGTTATTCAAAGCAAACACTACAGTCTGTGCCCTCATTTCCCCTCATTTACTATGACTCTCTACAAAACTAATCAATCGTTCTATAAAGACTAGTTAGTGCTTTAAATTTAATTCAAAAATGATGGGACACACATCATGGGGGGGGTTCAATGTCTTATCAAAGGACACTTCAACATGTGACTACACAGCAGGGGAATCAAACTGCCTTCTCTCTCATTGGAGGATGGCACCCCTAACCACTCATCCACAGCCACCCAGAGCACTACACAACACATTTGTTCACATAATGAAAAAAATGTGTTCTATGTTTAAAAAAGACAACTCTCTGGGACAAAATGTAGACAAGAGCAACTATTTTAATTTATTTTCACTGGTTCAACATTTTATTAATAGATATGCAATTACTAGTTTATTCAAATATTTGTTACACAAACACAAGCCATTGTAAGAATGACCTCAGATGTGTGAAGCGCAATATTTCTCAGAGAACATATAATGTATATTCTGTGCTGTTGGTCAATAGCCTAAGACAACATTTTGTCCCCATTCTGGCATTTTTGCATAGTCTTTATTTCTCATAACACGAGAACTACTGATAATGCTCATCAGCCTTTAGGTTGAGTTTTTAATTTGTAGTGTGTTTGGCATGCAAATGCTCTTAAATTTCAGTTTGCTCATAAATGTAGGGGAACTTATAAGCATAAAAATACTTATTAATTACTCTACATCCTTCTCATAATTTGATTATGAGGAAAAAGGGTTCTTCTGAAGTAATTAAACCTTTCTCTGTGTTAGTACGTTCACCAATAAGTACTCAGGGCAAATGACTTTAGTTTGATCTTAATAAACTGATCATTTATTATACAATCAAATTAAAATATTTACAACTTATTG
>JAVKLF010000042.1:18602279-18613087 GCA_034783495.1 Millerichthys robustus
ATATAACACAAAACAGGTGACAGAATTCATCATGTTGGATGATCAACCCATTGCTGTGCTGGTGAAACAATTTTAGACACCTTTTAGAGCTGTTGGTGCCGTGGTATGTCCAACACTGCACAACTGCCACAAAGATATTTAGGCTGTACATAAAGATTTATAACCTGCCTTTTTTTCTACTTAATAATACAAGTTGAGGAACAAAATGAACACAAATATTGCTTCAATGTGATGCTGCTACTGAGGTATCTAAACATGATATAGATTTTTATGTAATTTACAAGTCTACTGTCAAAAAGAGTGCAGAATATTGCAAATATCGGATGACACCTATAGATGATTTGGACATGTATCGAGGGCAAAAAGAAATCTTGATCAGTACAAAATAAGTTTGTGCTGCTGTTGCTTTGTGGGTCAGGAGCATGGGTGGAAATCTCAGAGGAGCTGGTGGGAGTCCGGATGTGCCCAATTACGGAAAAAGTAAAAATAAATCATTTGAGAAAACAAAACTTTTATGTAATCTTAAGAAAAGGAATCACATCCACCATTTATATGCATGCAAACTGATGCATTTATGTTTCAAAAAGTATGACACCCCCCCGCCCCCATCAGCCTGACAGTAGTTTTGTTTATTTAGCTTACAAGCCAAACAGTATGCTTCTAAACAATCTTTATATTGAGAAAAAATCAGTTTGTTGTGTGTTGACAATTCCTCATCATTATTCCCTCTGCAGACTGAAAACACCTGCATTTTTGTTTATGGACAGTGGACATGATTAAATTTTAACTTTGGACTTTCATATTGTGTATGGATGCATGTCAGACGTTTAGCAATCTGTTGTTATAGTTCATAAGGTCTAATAAACAAAAAGCAAAAAAGGCTTATATTGTCATATGACCAAATGAATAATAAATTAAGCACCTTAAAAACACAAAAAAATGCTACAGGTGGAGAAAGATGTTCGTCACTCTATTTTATTGCAAATTTGATGAATAGATTAATAATTTTATTATAAAACAGTACACAGGAAAATTGACTGAGTAATTTTCCAAGAGTTAAAATTATTTTCCTCAAAAAGAGTTGTTTTGTTCTACTTTGAGCAGAAAGTGTAATATTTAGAGGGTGCAGAGCAAATATTCTTATAAATCAATAAAGATATCAAAATGCACAGAGTACGATAAAATACATCAGCAAAGACTAACATTACCTCTGATTTGAGGAGACTTTTGAAAAACAGCTTTATTAAAAGAGTAAAAAAACATTATTTTAAGAGAATGACCAAACGTTATCTGTTTCTAAATAAAATATTTTTTTATTTGAGTAAATTTGGCTCACATTCCCTATAGGCTACATTAAACTGTATTTTAAGTGACCCCGTAAATATGGCTTCTAAAACTCATCCTGTTTACTGACCCTCTGAGGTGAAATTTCCCCTGCTGGTCAGAAGCTAATGTTTAGGAGCTGGGAAACAATGACAATATAGCCTATAAAACAAGTTATTTTCTAAGTTGTATGTGTTTTGCTATGTTTAAATTTACTGACCCACCCACATTTCATCACTGCAAACTCATTTCTGGTTAAGGGTAATAGTCCTCTTAAAGTGACCCCCCCCAAAAAAAATAAAAATAAAAATCTACAACGTAAGTTCAGACCACTCAATTAGTAACTTAGTCTTTCTTGACCAAATGTGTACTTGGTTATAAAATTGAAAACGTATTATGCTAAATAGGCTTTCAAGAAATAATAACCTATTAAAGTAGTCAACTGATTAAGCTGAGTCTAAGCAAGAAACAGAAGCAACAAGTTAAACACTGGCTCTAACAATCACGGTTGTCACAGAAGATGAATAAGTGATCCACTGACTTGTCTTCAGAAACACTTATAATAAGTTCCTCTAACAACAGGAAAAAAAAAAAGAATGCTTCCAGCTTGTGTGATTGGTGCAGATGAAGCCCGGGGACTGCGCCATAGGCTGCTACTGTCTCCTGTCGGCTGTGTAAACGGACCTCTGATTGGACGCTGACGCCAACAGATCGTGGTTTAGTTTTCCTTTTTTTTTTTCTTTCAGGCTGCGCAACTTCAGCGGTCATATCAAATTCTTCTCCTATCCTGAGGACTCGTGTGTACCACCGCTGTGCATAGACACTTACAGATAATTAAGTAATTTGTAGCTGGAGCGTGATTTACGCGGAACAATTAAAGAATAAAAAGAAGCTTATTTACCCATTCTTTCTGGTGTCTTTTTCGTGGTCCGGCCTCCCCCAACCCGGTCTTCGGTCCACGGCAGCCTCCCTGCAGACTGCAGCAGGGCTCTGAGAGGAGAGAAGAGCAGTTCCAGCACAAACTCTGCCCGTGCACTTTAAAAAAAATACAAGTTCTTTTTCTTCCCTTACCTTTCCGCGCAGATCCAGAAGAGGGGGTGAAAACAGCGGATGTTTGGGTGATTACGCGTCTGTCTTCTCCCACCCTTCCTCAGCCCCTGCAGCCACCCCCCAACCCCCCATCCCTCACCTCCCCCAGCAGCAGGAGTCACTGCACTTCCCTCTTTCTCCCTCCCTCTTCCTCACCTCTGAGGCGCACCCAGCATCACAAAACAGGCGTTTAATATGAATTTCTCCGAGTTTATTTTTTATGCAGCCTACTTTTATTTTTTGATCATATCAGACAAGTACATAAGTTAAGGTTTAAAGGTGTGTCAAAGTTGAAAAAAAAATACACCCCCCTGCGCGCCATGTCTATACTGGATTAAATGGCACCTGGTTTTAAATGGCACCTTCCCTCGTTTCCCCTTTTCCTTTCATCATCAGCAAAATAAAGATTAGGCCTAGGAGATTGGGAGGTTTCTCTCTTTCTCTCTCTCAAAGGGATCTTCATTCCTCCGCCTTTGTGATGATATTGATGATGATGATGGCCAAGTGGACAGTTTGATTTTTGTGCGGTGAGCTAGTTATAAAGAATCAATATTATATCAAGGGGGTAACTTTGGTGATAAAGGACTTCAGCCACTGTGGCTATTCATCATAAGTCTGTAGCAAGCAGATAGGTCAAAAGAAATTATATTGCTTTAAAGAGTGTGTCTCCTTATCTCCCGGTACCAGGGGGAGTGGAGGACACGCCGATCGATACAGTAGTTGCTGTGGACTCCTTGCAATTATCAATAGCTGATTTTTTTTTTGTCTTCCTGGGGGCTGCATCTATTAATACCAGATAATAACAAGCTTTTCTTCTTCCCTTTTCTGCTTTGGACACGATTTCAAAGGAAGTTACAGAGGGAGTAAAGAGAAAAAGTTTGCTCACATAAGGCCGACTTCGGCGTCACAGATTTCTATATGTCATATGAGGCGCGCGCAGTGGGGGAAGTCGAACAGACATGAGAGGAGGTGGGGGTGGGGGGGCTTAAACTGAGCTCAAGTCAGCTGAAAAACAGAAAGACAATATGTCAGCAGTAACAAAAAAATAGGAATTGCGAAGGTTTGCGTGCAAAATGAAGAACGCAACAAATAAAAAAGTCAAGGTATGTGTTTCTTTATCATAAACAGTAATGCGGCATGAAGATGAATTACAGATGGTTAACATCTACCAATGCCTTGTACCCCTTTTGCACGCACAATTATTAGTCCCATTTCTGTCTCTAAATAAACAAATGAAACGGTTGATGTGGAACTTCAGTCATTCAGCGAGCTTCATTAGATACAGAAAACCGCTTTTTGTAAAGAAAAGTCAGCTTTACAATAATTAGGTGCGTTTGGAATGAAGTCTAGGCCATACTTTTATTCTCTAATATTTATTTTTGACTTGCTGTTTTACAAAGGCTTTTATTATGTCGATGATTTCTATTACAAATTGTAATGTTATAAAAAACGGGAGGAACTCTGCCGCGTATATGAGAGAAAAGCTCCTCTGATTTTTGTGACACTGTCGGTTCTGTTATGATGGGAGGTCGGATTGACGCGAGGAGGCTGAGAACGATCCACTGAACAGTAACGTCGTGGTACATCCTAGTGGTGGCTGAACGCAATGGGCTGAACCTTTTGCTTGGGGGTTGACTAACGCACCACACACACACAGCGCAGTCCCCCTCCACACACACTCACACACACACACACGCAGAGCCATGTCCAACAACCAGAGAGCCCGACGCTGCGAGCGCTGCTGCCAGAGAACGAATTCGAAGTTCGATGCCGACGCACGAGTGAAGTTGTTTTGTTGAAACCAAGTTTTGGTGTTTGGTTTGTAAAAAAAAAAAACAACTTTTTTTTCTTGTTTGTTTTTGTTGTTTTTTTTAACGTTTTTTTTTTTTTTTTCGAAGAGCGCGCACACGGACAGAGGAGGCGAGGAAGGCGCAACCCTGGAAACCCGGGAGACAACGTGCGGGAATTAAACAAGAGAAACTTCACCGCGACCAGAAGACTGAAGCCACTTCTTTTTATCCGAACACACGCTGAGCGTTAGATCCCACTGACTGATTACTGCAGGTTACGGAAGACCGCGCGTCAAAGTTTGGCAAAGCGGAGTTTGAGCCAGGAAACTCCCCCACCACCACACAAACCAAACATCCACTTTACCCGCAGAGATAAGAGAAAAAAAAAAACCGAAACATCTCAGAGACTAATTGTCGCTTCCTTTCCGGCTGGGACACTGTTCAGTCTCCGAAAAAAAAGTTACTGGGAGACAAAGTGTGAGAGAAACGGACACTTTCAGAAGTTGTGCGCAGAAGTGGTGCCATGAAATGATGCACATCAGAAGACTGTGCGCTTTGTGAAAAAGTGAAGTGGAGAGGAGCCCGGCGTTCCTAGTTGGAGACCTCGCTGTGAACTGGGCAAAACAGAAGATTTGGTGAGTCGTCTTGCTGAGGGAGAAAAAAAAGACAAAAAAGAGAGAGACGGATAAAGTCTGAGATTGAAGCGGCTAATTGCTTAGTCCGTCCCTCATTACCATATCCAATGCGCGTCCGTTGGACTCCAGCCAATCCTCCCCACCTTCACACGGTGCCATTAATCGCCAGGCATTATTCACTATCATAATTATTATCCCGACATGCGCAATCCCACGCACAGCAGCGGCGGCGGCGGCAGAAGCAGCAACGCGGGCTAATTTCTCACCTCCTGCCATCCCAGACAGTTTCTGCGAACTTTTTGTGCGCTCGCTCTTCGCTGATGCTGCTGCAAAACGCAGACGCATCTCGGAGCGTGAACTCAGCAGCAGCAGCAGCATCGCCAACCCTGACGCCAGCAGCAGTCGCATCATGTCCCGACGCAAACAAGCCAAGCCGCAGCACCTCAAGTCGGACGAGGATCCCGCTCTAGCCGGGGTGAACTCCGAGCACGGTGAGTGGATCCGATCAGCTGGAGCTCCCTTCATCAACACCTAGAAAACTTCCTCCTCTCTCTGCTCGTACACCCGCTGTTCTTTCAGTATTAAAAGTCGTAGCATAAATTTAAACCGTTTTTAATCGTTTAGATAATTGAGTTATTTATGAATAAAGGCGCGATAATTTATAATACCTCAGTTATGGCGCTTTCACCGGGGTAGATGTTTTACAAACATGATATGAAAAGTTGAAGATTCTCAGGGTTAAAGTTTAATTTTAATCTCCCTAAATGTCTCATCATGTTCGTCTGTGGGCTGACAGATGACTTTTTGGATTAATGGAACAAGCGCAAATATTAGAACAGCCTCAGACTGTTTACACTTTGCAGTATTTA
This sequence comes from Millerichthys robustus, assembly GCA_034783495.1. Classification (NCBI taxonomy): domain Eukaryota; kingdom Metazoa; phylum Chordata; class Actinopteri; order Cyprinodontiformes; family Rivulidae; genus Millerichthys; species Millerichthys robustus. Next base: position 18,607,986 of record JAVKLF010000042.1, read on the forward strand.
CAGTGTGTGCTGCCAGAGGCCTTTTTATTATCATTTTTATTTGAGAGGCCTGCTTCAAACCAGAAATGATTTAATACTTTTCTAAAAAAAACAACAACATGTAAACATCTTAGCTAGGCTGTTAAGTATGATTTTGTTTTCAGAGGTACAGAACTCTGCAAACACAAACACAAACTAATGATTTTTAAAACCTAAAAGGATTAATTCAAAATATAAAACATTACTAATGGTACAAATGCTTTATTTTCAAGATCCATAATAAAAAAGAAAGCAGTTCTAATTCTTATTACTTTTTTTTTTTTTTTTTACACGCCTGCCTTTTGTCCTCTGTAAGCGCCTGCCTGGAACTACGAGGGACAAAATGCAGAGTCTGTTGCAGGTCGAAGGCTTGTTTTGTCATGGAAATGTTTTTTGTTTACCCTCCTCACATAAATTTAGCACACTTGATTTGTTCCCTTTCGCTCAAGATCGCTTGACAGAGACTGTCCTCGCCATATGGAGAAAAGGATTATTTATCCTTCAGGCTTTTGCACCACAAAAACATCATTATATTTAAAGTCCTGTTTAAAGAATGCTGGAAAGAACTGGATGAGGGGGGAAAAACAAGGTGACCAAATGTCAAATATGTATTAGAATGATTTTAAACAGCGATGCTTGATTCATTCCATTTTTTTTTCTTTTGTTTTGTTATAAAATATGCTATTTGCGTCACTTCTCTGTATTTTAAATATAAAATAATTCACAATTTAAACAAAATCTGTATTTGTTTTCAACAAATTAATTTTACCTTTCTGTATTTTACTTGTGCTGTGTAACACACACACTCACACACATCAAGTACCAAACACACGCACGTGCACACACACTTATCAGGGCTTCTTAAGAAAAGAAATGTGTGATGTAATCTCTGGGGAGCGGCTGTCTTTGCATGTTGAAATGTTGGTGTGTGTGTGTGTGTGTGTGTGTGTGTGAGTTGGGGGGTGTCACATTAATGACTCCTGCCTCTTTTGTCCCATTTACTCTTTGGGGTCTTTGTAATTTATGGGCTGTTCACATGCACAAAACACAAACACTGTGTTGAGATAACCTTTTTTTCTGATACCGGTCAAAGGAACAGAACATCCATCAGGTTTCTCTCCTGTTGGATTGAGGAATGACACTTTATTAGAACTGAACATTTATTTTGGTTGGATTGAAAATTCAGAGTAAAGTTTCATGAACTGAAACCATGAATAAATGACTCCAATTTAGAATATTTCAGAAGTAAGTTGCAACTCTGGAGTTTGCTTTGATTTTTGACAAACACTTTTTAAAGCTAAAACTCTGTCACACACAAACACACATACTGTAGACTGACAATGCCATTGTGCTAATGACTGGAAGATGCCGTGGAATGTCCTTTCCTTATTGGAGCTCGATACTGGCTCACTTGTCTTCAGGAGCAGATGTAGCAGAGAAACAATTCCAAGCCTCTGGCACAGCACAGTGAGCCCATACACACTTAAATAAACCTAATAACACCATGTTGCAAACCAAGCTGCTTTACACGACAAGCTCCTAATGTCATACTGTCCGTGGATCATCACAGCATGATCAGATTCTCCACTCTTTATTCCCGTGGTGCAGCCTGTGACGAACACTATCGATTGCTGCCTTTGACGATTTGTCGCTTATAAAACGGAAAAAATGTATAAGTTTCCGCTGTAAGCAGCTGCCTGACTTAGACTTAAAATCCAATTTTACTGGAAGAAGACATCTGGCCTGTGCTGTACTACAGAGAGTGTCCATTACGGCACATTCAATAAAAATCACAATTTCGAAAAAAAGAACAAAATGTCTGATGAAATGATTTGTCCTTCAGATTTTTACATCGATCCTTCCCTGTCTTGTGCTGCATTTCAGAAGATACTTTAAACATCCCGCAGCCTCCAAAACATGACAAACGAAAATCAAGTGCCAACAAGTCCTCATCCTCTCCCCTACAAGGCCTTCCGGACCCCCCACCCCTCAGGGTTGGGGGTCATGGAGTGTTAGTGTATGTGTGTTCGCATGGTGTGAAAAAAGAAAGAAAGAAGGGGTGGGGTTGGAGGGGGAGTCAGCTTAGGAGTGCTTTTACAAAGCCTGCTGACTTAACCTTTGTGTAGTCCTGGCCAGCAAGATCCTGCCTTGAGATGTCAAGCTCTTTGTACAATTAGAACATATGTGCCGCTGACCTTGGCAGCACAGCTTACTCGTGTCCTAGAAAGTGTGAGCGGGCTTTTCTCCACACAGCTATTTCCTCAGTCATGTATCTGTGTAGAAAGGTGGTGGGGGTGTTTGTGTACAAATAGTCAAATCAGACTTTAGGGGATTTGTCCTCAGATATCCAAAGTTCCTCTCAGCAACAACCTGGAGAAGAAGATTTTCACTAAATATTACCATATAAAGATATTAAATATCTTTAAGATTATGTTGTTACTTTCTTATCTGTGTATAAGTCGACCATATTCATTTCAGTTTCATTTTAAAATCTGCATTACAAAGTTGAAATATTTAGCTCAAACCGTTTCTTTTTTCCTCTAGGCATCTATTGATAAGCAAAAAAAGAAAAAGAAAAAATGTAGCAAAGTGATAAAATCCCTGCTGACAGTGACAACATAGTTGTAGCCTGTTTCCCCTGCAGTGGGGGCTTTGTTTGCCTTTTGTTTTAATTCCTTCTCACCACTGGGTGCAGGCCTGCGGACCACCCACATAGTCATACTGAGGATGTCTTTAAGACGCAGCCATATTTGAGTGGCTTCTTGATCACTACTCAGTACTGAAAACACATGCTAGCAAGTGCATTCGTGATTGAGAGGCAGGACAAGGCAGGAGACCGAAGGACTGTTTAACACTACGCATCAGAGCACATTAGGAGAATTTAGCTGAAAGCTAACCATTACCCACTGAAGAAGCACATTTGCAGGATTTAGTTTTGTTCAGGCGATTTTTGAACAATAAAAGTCTCAGAAATTTCAAAATAATTAATTAAAAACTACTAAACTATATAAAAAATGAAAAATATCATTTACAAGAAGTATAAACACAGATTTATTAAATAGCCCTTTTGCATGCAATAATTCGCTTGTTAAGCTCAGACACAGAGCGACATCTTGACGAGTCCCAGGGTCATCTGTACAGAGTGCCGTCATTGAATACTGTATTGCTAATGCTTGCACAAACAAATCGTTAATGTTTTGGCTGCTCCACATCTGCAGGCGATGACAAAGGCCTGTGTGTCTGTGCAGATATGACTGTACCACTCTGCAGCAGGGCTGACCAGCCCAATGACACACGCTCACACACTCTGAGCTGAGGGCGCTCGAGCTTCTGCAGCTCCGAGGATGCTCAAGATTAACAGAAGAAACGCTTGTTGGATGTTTGATACCTAAGGCACAGAATTAACTTTTCAAGGATTTGTTTAAAAAAGTAACAAAAATCTACATGTGTTGGTTAAAACGCAAAGTTTAAATATCAAAAACAGATAACAAAATTATACAAAACATGTCCACAATTTCAGTTTTTAGTTCAATAATGATTTTCATTTTTTGTTGATATTGGTGTAAAGTTTAAACATTCTATAGTTCCTTAAAAAAACTGTGCACAGTTAAAGTCTATTTAAAATAATCTAAAGTTTAAAGCTGTGAAACAGGGCTTTGAAAATGTTGAATGTTAACATAAAAAATCTAGAAAAAATGAATATTTCAACATGGTTGGACCCAGCAGGTCGTGTTTTTTTTTTTCTTTTAGCTTGAACAGGAACCGTGATGCTTTTCTCTTTGAGAGTATTAAGATGTCCCTAGATTTTCTGAAAAAAAGGAGATTTTGAAGAAGATTAAGGGAAGTTTTGGAAATACTGGAAGCGCAGTTACAGTTATGTTTTTATATATATACATAGCCTATATATAAATAACTTTATCTCAGCCATTCTAGGCTGTGAATTGTTCAATTTGTTCAATTATTCTTTTTAAATACAATGCAGATACTATGTTGCTGTGTTTTTCTCTTTGCGTCTTCTTTAAGAAAAGTCAGTTTTCATAGAACTAGTAAACTTTTTTCTTTCTCCTGCTATATTCTCTAACAAATTCAATGACTTCTTCAGCCGCTACATTTCATATTTGTGATTTGACGTTAGCGTGCCTTCAGTCCTGTCCCACTATTGACTGCATTCAGCTAAATATTTACATCTTGGTAAATGAAGACTTTTACAGGAATGAAAAACTGATTAGATTTTTTTTCCCTTTCTCATCCTATAGGCCTGAGAAAATCAATACACCCTGCGACACAACATACACACACACACACATTCTAAAACATACACACCTTTTCACTGTCTTGCAAATAATCGTAAAATGTCACTTTGACAGCTGCACAACACTGTGCTAATGCACTTTGATGCTGAACGCAGCTGTTTTATTATTATTATGAAGACAGGCTTTTTTAATACGTTCAGTGATTTAGAAATGATCAGGTGGTTTGCAGTTCTGTTTTGTATTGCTGTAATTACCACTGACTAATTGTTGCAGCGTTTAAACTGACACAGTCAGCAGCATATTTCTGCATCTTAATTGTTCTTTTTTAATCTCCTCAAACGGCAACACACATACGATTTAACAAGTATGCAGTGTTTTTTTCAGCAATTAACGCTGGACATCTTGATTTAGAAAAAAAAAAGTTTCATAATTTTCTTATAATAAGCAATGAGCAGGAAAGACGTTAACAGCCAGACAGAGAAGATATTAAAAAGTATGTATATTTTAGATTTGCAAAATGTATTTTAAATAAATAAATAGTCAATCCTGCTTGCCTGCATGAATTGTATTTTATTATTAATTTTATTATTTTATATTTCTTTCCGAGTTATTTATCTACATCATCTCGTTTTATCATTTAATCATAAAAGGCCTAAGAAAATAAGTCACTATAAATAAAATTGTTCTAGTATTTTTAAAGTTGCTAAAACATATGAACATTCTCTGTAAACAATATGTGTCAATGAAAATGTGCTATTATCTCTGTGTGTGTGTGTGTGTGTGTGTGTGTGTGTGTGTGTGTGTGTGTGTGTGTGTGTGTGTGTGTGTGTG
>JAVKLF010000042.1:18613187-18641256 GCA_034783495.1 Millerichthys robustus
TGTGTGTGTGTGTGTGTGTGTGTGTGTGTGTGTGTGTGTGTGTGTGTGTGTGTGTGTGTGTGTGTGTGCGTGTGTGCATGTGTGAGGTCAGAGGCATACAAAGGCCCCCACTTGTAATTGTATGAATGAATAAAAGAGATTGACAGTAATACCATTCTAATAACTAATCAGCTCAACACAATGCCCACTCATTTGTGTTGACCTTTCAACCCTCAATTATGGAAATGTGTTTTGCAGTCCACCACTGAGTTAAGGAGCTTTTTAGCTCACTGTCACGTGTCACTTACATTTCCAATCTGGCTCCATTTTGCCCCTCAGTTTTATTTGTTTTGTTTGAAACCAAACACACTTTTTATTTTGGGCACAAGGTTTAATTCTCATTTCATCAACAGTATTGTTTTTTTTTTATTAAACCTTTATTTAACCAGGAAAGTCCCATTGAGATTAAAACCTTTTTCAATGGAGTCCTGGCCAAGACAAATTACAAATAGTTATTCAATTAAAAATCTACTCATATAATTATTAAAGACAATCACAATTCAAAAAAGTAATCTCAAGTGCTCTTACCTTGAACTTAAAGGAGCTCAATGAAAAGTTTAGTTAATTGTCAGTTTCTTTGCAACATGAAGACGGAGCAAAGTAAATAAAGGCCGTGTTCCCAAATTCTATGCGAGAAAATGAGACGGATTTGATCGTTTGAACGCTAGGCGAAATAATCCTCAGTGTGATCAGATCACAGATGTAGTATAATCACATTATTGTAGCAAAGTGTATACACATTAAATCATTAATTTCAAAAATAATTATTCATGATTGTTTTTCTGTTTGCCCCTATTGTTAATTTGGGGATTTTGATTTTATTTGACACCGTGCATGATGATGTAAAATAATACATTACCTTGACAGGTTTTGTACCCAGAGGAGAGGAGAACACAAAGTCTGTCTAAAATAATTCTGTTTATAATTAATAAGCCAAAGACACCAGCAGACCATCATGCCCCCCTCCGCTTTGGTCAGTGGCTGGGAGGAGTGATGAATTTCCTTACTAATGACTCACTGTAACTGGCACATCCTTCTATATGTCTGCTGCACTGTGATTCACTACTCCATCATTCTTGCATTGTAAATTTTGTAAAGAATTTTCATATTTTTTGCATTTGTTACGTTTATTTGTCTTTTAATGTGACAAGAATTTAAACACATGTAGATGATCGTAAGTGTATTTGCTATTAGTACTGAAGGGGGTATATAGTTGCATACAAAACACAGACATTTTCTAATTGAATTCAAAAATGAATATAAATGCATTAATTAAAATTAAAATATAAGCATTAACAAAATAGGCTATTTTTCTATGATTTTGATCAGGTGTAAAAAAAGTTCATGTTCAGAGCTTGAGCTGGTTTGTGTGACTCTTGAAGGCTGCATGTGGAAGAGGAAGTGGCTTGCTACAACAGTGATTAAACATGTGTAACTAATCAGAGACTTTGCTGCCATGGCACAAGTATGTAATTTGTAGTCTTTTGTCAAAAAGGCTCGGGAGAAGGACAGAGAGAAAGCTACATTTTTTTTTAACAAGAGTAATTTGGAGCAGTGTTTAAAAATAACTTATCTAAGTCAGCTTTGTTTCAGTTTTGCAGATTTAATGTGAGATTTTACAATTCCTTAATTTTCTGGGGTTAAAACATTAACAAGTAAAAAAAGGCCTAAGCATTTTAAAATGCAGGTGGAAATGACTGAGCTTGATAACAGAGGGGAATCCTAATGGGGCCATCAAAGTCCCTATTTGTACCCAACAGATGAGGCAGCTGTGAATTGTATGAAATATTGGAAATCAATAGGTTCTATGGAATTTCATTAGGCGGCAGTATCCACAATTGATAGGCCCTCATAATTTGATGGATTGCACAAAGAAAATTATTAGCTGGCTCTATGGAGAGGGTGTGAATGCACAAATCTGGGTCTTGAGAATTGGTGAACTAGGGTAATTTGTTCAGAGTAAGAAAAAAATATATATTGATTTTTGTTATGTAAAAAAAAAAATCAAAGGTTAAACCTTTGCTGCACTTCACTGCAAAAAATGTGTGGGTTATATATTGATTAATTATTCATTTATTCTTCTATCCTCCTCCCTCCTTTCCTGTTGTTCACTCCCCTGACCCTCTCCCCTCCATACAGCCCGAGGTGATGTGTTGGATGATGCAGACAGTGGGAACGAGAGCCGCAGCGGCAGCGAAGAGACTCATGTGTGTGAAAAGTGTTGTGCCGAGTTCTTCAAGTGGTCAGACTTCTGTGAACATTTAAAGAGCTGTACCAAGAACCCCCTGGTGCTCATAGTGAATGACAATGAAGATACACCTAACCCCTCCCAAGAGTATCCCTCAGAGCCCTCACCTGTACTCAGCTGCCCCAGTGAGCAAGATGACAGCGAGGATGCCAGGGAGGCCAACCAGAGTCCTATCGGTGAGGTGGATGACATCCCAGAGACAGATAACTTAAATGAGGTCAATGTCCTGGAAAAGGAGGATGAGCAGATGGAGCTGGCGCTTTCTCCTGAAAAAAACCTAGAACCTGAAGACAGAGACGTGACATCCCCTGAGCCAGATGGCTCCCTACCTCAGCTCAACGATGTGGTCCCCTCTGCTGTTACAAGCTATGCTATGCCAAGCACCAATGTTACTTTGGAGACTCTGCATGGCACTCGGGTTGCAGTTGCCCAGTTTTCACAGAGTGTAAGGGCAGCAGAAGGCAGTGGGGTTTCCACCATGGCTATTCCAATGATCCTGGATCAGCTTATGGCCCTACAGCAGCAACAGATTCATCAGCTACAGTTAATTGAACAAATTCGAAGTCAAGTGGCCCTCATGAACAGGCAGTCTGCCCCACAATCTGCTGTCAGCCACCATCATAACACAGCTGCTGGAAATCCTGGGTCTGTATCCTCCTGTGTCCCTCCTGTTGCAAGTCAGCTTCATCTGCATAACTTTGCCACTCCCCCTGTCCATCAGCTGCCCGTTAGGTTGCCAGCCACTCTTAATGGTCAAGGCTCTTCACCTCTGACCTCAGCAATAGAAGGGCCTCTCTCTCAAACACCACAGAGTAGCACTCAGCAGTCTATTTCTTCAATTCCAAACACATCCACAAATAATTCAGTATTTCCCCCACCAAGTGGTGCTGGATTGTCATCTCTCCACCCCTCCTGCTCATCTACTGTCTCAGTTAACAATTGTAACACTAGTAGTAGCTTAACAGGAGGTGGTGGCATCAGTAGCAGCTCAGTTCTTCCTATGAAGTCTACCACCCCTCCCTCACTAAATCACAGCAGTATTCTGAGCTCTGCCTCCAGTTTACCATTGATACCTCACAGCTCCTCGAGTAGCGTCATCTTCCCCAATCCACTGGCCAGTATAGCAGCCACAGCCAATGCACTTGACCCTCTTTCGGCTCTAATGAAGCATCGCAAAGGAAAACCCCCCAATGTGTCTGTGTTTGACACTAAGCCCAGTTCTGAAGACCCCTTCTTTAAACATAAGTGTCGATTTTGTGCCAAGGTCTTTGGCAGTGACAGTGCTCTGCAGATTCACCTGCGATCCCACACTGGAGAGAGGCCCTATAAATGCAACATATGCGGCAACCGTTTTTCCACCAAGGGGAATCTTAAAGTCCACTTCCAGAGGCACAAAGAAAAATACCCACATATTCAAATGAACCCTTACCCTGTGCCAGAGTACCTGGACAATGTACCAACAAGCTCAGGCATTCCATATGGCATGTCATTGCCCCCAGAAAAACCTGTTACCACATGGCTGGACAGCAAACCTGTACTCCCCACTGTCCCCACCTCTGTTGGGCTTCAGCTGCCTCCAACACTCCCAAGTATGATTGGAGGTTATAATGACTCTCCAAGCCTCACTCCACTTAACAGATCCCCTCAAAGGCCTTCTCCACCCACAAGTGAGTGTGCATCTTTGTCCCCAAATATCACCACTGACTCTGGCATGACCACTACTTCACTCTCCCCAAAACCCAGCTTTGGAAATGATGCACCTCCTGTCTTAAAACCTGAAGGCATTCTCCTGTCCCCAAGTTGTTCTAGTAGGCCTGTAGAAAATACAAACACCACAACTACAGTGACTCAAGTGCTTCTTTCCACCACTGTCACCTCCACAACACCCTCAGGCAGTGGTCAAGCCACTGAGCCTATCAGTAGTCCAAATTTTGTTTCTAATTCCATCTCTCATCCAGTACTTCCAATGCTGTCTGACCAGTTTAAGGCCAAGTTTCCATTTGGAGGCCTCCTAGACTCTATGCAAACCTCAGAGACATCAAAGTTGCAGCAGCTTGTTGAGAACATTGATAAGAAGATGACTGATCCGAACCAGTGTGTTATCTGTCATCGTGTTCTAAGCTGCCAGAGTGCTCTGAAGATGCACTACCGTATCCACACTGGTGAGAGGCCATTCAAATGCAAGATATGTGGACGAGCATTCACCACTAAGGGAAATCTAAAAACACACTTTGGTGTCCACAGGTCCAAACCCCCTCTTCGAGTCCAACACTCCTGCCCTATATGTCAGAAGAAGTTCACCAATGCCGTTGTGCTACAACAACACATCCGTATGCACATGGGAGGGCAGATCCCCAACACCCCTGTCCCAGAAAGTCTGCAGGATATGGAAACTGATGTTTCTTTTGATGAGAAGAGCTTAGATGCAATGAGCAATTATGATGATGACCTGCTGGATGAAATGGAGCAGGCTATGGATGATGAAGCAGACTTTAAAGAGGGAGATATTGACCCATCTAAACCTTATTCACCTGGAAGCTCCCCACCTACTTCTATCATCTCCAGCATAGCTGCAATGGAAAACCAAATGAAGATGATTGACTCTACTGCCAACTTAACCCGTTCATTTGGCCTGAAGCCTTTACAGAATGGCAGCAGCTTTGCAGGGGAGACTGACTGTTTCACCACAGATTCCTTGAATGCAGTAGGGGACGCTGAAAGTCAAAGCTTGGGGAGTCCCGCTTTGTCTGAGTCTTCTGGCTCAATGCAGCATTTGTCTCCAGCTCACAGCCATTCTGAGAGCCAGAGGTCTAAGTCCCCAGCTACACTCAGTAATAATAACAACAGTGCCATGATGGCAGACGAGGGCCAGGAGAACAATTCAGCTGGCTTGACAACAGTGAAGTCAGAAAAATCGGAGACCCCATCTCCGCTTTCTGGAAATGAAGGCACTGGGGCCCTTGATCTGACTGCCACTCAACCAAGCAGACATTTCATCAAGGAGGAGAGCCACTTCAACATGTTGTTTCTAAACAGAGATCGTGGTAAGTAGATATAAAACAGGCTAAAACACAAAGTACAAAATCACTTCAATACTGGTACAAATCTCAGAAAGTATTATCAATATTATAACAAACTAAAGAGAGCTAATCAGTATAAACATTCATTAGTAATAAAAACTTTAAATGAAAACTGATAAAATGATTAAGTGTAGCAACAATGCATCTCTTACATTGGCAAAAAAGGTGCAGTAATATGACAGTATTAAAAATAATAATCTTTTTTTATTTTGCTTTCTAGGCCTTGGCACACCTAATTTAGCTAGCACTGCATCAAATATGATCAAAATGGAAATGAATGGACATGGCAAGTCTTTGAGCGACAACTCACACTTGCCAGTGGGCATTCAGGTTCCAGCTGCTGCAACCCCAACCACAGCGAGCCCTAGCATCAACCCCATGTTGGCCCCCCCACCTCCACGTCGCACTCCTAAGCAACACAACTGCCACTCGTGTGGGAAGAACTTCTCTTCAGCCAGTGCTCTGCAAATCCATGAGCGGACACACACAGGAGAGAAACCATTTGCCTGCTCTATTTGTGGAAGGGCTTTTACCACAAAGGGCAACCTAAAGGTATAATATTTAATAATAATAAAAAATAACAGTCATTTGATTAAAATAATAATATTATGAAGAGTAACATATAAACTTTGGATAAATATTTTTAGAGAACTTAAGACCTCTTTGCGCTACTCTGGATATTAAAAAAAAACAGATTTACGTTCACATTTGCACCTCTAGTCCACACAACAACTGAATTTTTGGTGGGAAGTTTTTTTTTTTTTTGTGTATCCATGTGGATTTGATATGTCACGTTGCTGAAAAAGAATGCTGTAACAGTTTATATTGTGTATGCCTACTACCACTTTGTGTCCTCGAAACCAAAACAACAATTAAATACATTTTTATTGTCTCTTTCTATACTAACCTTGCTCTATCCTGATCTGTTATCATTACACTTTGTAAGTTAAATTGGAAAAAAATTAAACCTCATTAAAGAAAAAACATGCTACAGTTTATTTGGGAGAAATTTTAATAAGGCATAGAATGTTTGTCTCCATATTTTGTTATTTAAGTGTGGATACTTTTGCCATCTATGATGAAGCATGCACATTTTATTGTTGTAATGTAAGAAGAGAAGAATATAAACAGAAAAAAATATCAGTTTAAAAACTATCCGGTGTAGACTGGGTTTTACAGAAAGAAGTAAGTTTAGATCTATCACCAATGTATAATTACACTAGTTTCATTCAAAGAGTCAGTTTCAAATTTACTTTATTTTAAGATGACCATTGTTAAAAATGTCTGCTGAAGCTACCTGTGTTATATGCACTGTTTTAAATTTATGACAAATAATATTTCAAAATTACTATATATATTAATTGTTCATTTATTTTCCTCTTAAATTCAAGTTTAAGATTATCTTTTAAAGGACTGCATAAGAAAAAATGAATTAAACTTCGTTTTGAATAGCTTACAAGTGAATTATTATTTGTTTTTGCTACTTTTAGGTTCATATGGGAACGCACATGTGGAACAATGCTCCAGCTCGTAGAGGTCGGCGCCTGTCGGTGGAGAACCCTATGGCTCTATTGGGCGGTGATGCCATGAAGTTCAGTGAGATGTTTCAAAAGGACCTGGCAGCCCGGGCCATGAATGTCGACCCAGGCTTCTGGAACCAGTACGCTGCTGTCATCACCAATGGCCTGGCTATGAAGAACAATGAGATTTCTGTGATTCAGAACGGAGGAATCACCCAGCTGCCCGTCAGCCTCGGCGGAGCAGGGATCACCTCTTTGGGAGCTATGCCTGGGGGGTTGGATCGTGTACACACTGGCAGTAGCCCTCCCATGACGGGGATAGACAAGGCTGGTCTGGAGGTTTCAGTCAGCCGTCCGTTTTCCAAATACATGGAGGAAAACAAAGAAATTGGGATAAATTAAAACACTTTTCTGTATTATTTCAAGGTAGCAGTTTGACAAAAATTAAGCATTGAGAAAACTAATGAGGAGAGAAACTGCTGATTCAGTTTACTCATGCATACTAAACTGTGTACAGATTGAATTTTTTTGTTTGGTTTTGGAAGTATAGTAATTTAGTACTGATTAGAGGCCTTTGCCTTTCACTTTTCCCATCTCATTTGATATTTCGTCTACACAAAGAAAACTTGTCTCTTGTTTGAGAATATGTTGTCTTGCAAGATAATGCATGGTACTTATTTCTTTTTTATCTGTACGTTTGACTGCTTTTATGAATTTATTTGACATACCAGGATCCTGCCTAAGTGATAATGGACAAGCATCTCATCTAGACAGGACTAATACACATACGAACAGTTTTGTTTAAAGACAGTCGGATATTTGTCTTGCAGCCTAGTTTGTGGTTGCTCTTTTAAATATGAGGATCTGTTGACAGACTGATGAAAAGAATGAAGTTCAGTGTTTTTGTGCTCGCCTGATATATTTTTTTCTCTCATGAACTAGAAAACTTGAAAAAACGTTTAAACAATTTTAATCTTTCCATTTAGTCTCTCAACATTGTCTTATACTGTTGTCCATTGTCTTTAGTATTTATGATAATAACAAAAAAAAGCGGGTATACAAAATATATTTAACAGCCCAAGCATTTTATTCCTTTTTTTTACTTCAGGCTTACTGATGAAGGTCCCTGTTGATAAAGACATCATGTAATTTTATTTGAACAACAGAGAAAAACTGTAGGTTTTATTTGGATATCTGTTGACATCATGTGTATCTTCTTATATGATAAAAAGGAAAAGATATCCAAAGCTGCTATGACCACAACCCAGCTTTTAACCTTTGTAAAAAGAAAAAAGTTGAAAAAGGTAAAACTTTTGAAGAAATATCTATGTATAGAAATACAGACAAATCTAAAACAGGTATGCATATTTTGTATCACATAAAATAGACTTCATGGGTTGAGAGTATTTGTCATGTTTGTGAATGCACTTTTTAAAAACGAGACGTTTTTGTCTGTGAGTTATCGTTAACCTTTTGACTGATCTATCACGTGCTGTTTTTATTGTTTTCTGCGGCCACTTCTCCAGCTGACAGAGTCGCTTCTCTGTTGTTGCATCTGTGCTACTCGTCAGAGTGCGAACTCATCACTCAATCAAAACCTTCTCAAATAAAAAAAAGAAACAACTGTGTGTCTGAATGGCCTCCCTATCTGCAGCTCATTTTCTTTTTTGCTAGTCACTGTTTTAATTGTATGACTTAAAACATAAACTATGGAACAATGTCCTGACAAAAATAATAAAAAGTCAATTTTCTTTTGAATAGATGCAAAAATGTGTTTGCAAAATATATTTGCTAAATCAAATCGCAAGGGCAAAGTGATATGTTAGTCTGAAATCTGTTTTTAAACACTCATATTATGATTATGCAGCTTACACTCTTGTACGAAACGATAGTAAAGATAACAAATATATAAGTTAATTAAATTACATTTTATCTAAATTCAAAACAAAAAGTCCAGATTTATAGAATAAAACTTCAAAAATCCTAAACTGTAAAAGTGACTTCTCATTTTGTATTTCTATGTCATGATGGTACAAATAACAGACTAAAAAATTTCTAATATGATTCATCACCTTGAAGTAACTATAGTACTTTGTTCAAGATGATAGGGAGATGTTGAAGCCAATTCCTTTGTTGAAAAATGTGCAAAGGAATTCCCTTACAAAGGTAAAGTGCCTGCTGGAGCTGCTTTAGCAGTGTTAATGTTTGAGAGCACGCAGACTGAGTAATGCTGGAAGCCGTGCCACATAGTGTGTGTGTGTGTGTGTGTGTGTGTGTGCTGTACGATAGTCAAGTAGTGACAGGTTTCTCTTTGCATTATGCCCTCCCAGCGCTAGACACTTGACACATGTTCCACATATGGGTGAAAACACACATCTGCACAATCTCATGCCATGACAGAAATCACAATGTTCTCAGTTTCAGAGAAAAAAATTAAAATAAAAAGAACTTCTTAGAGGTAGATGACAAACAAATGTCTACGGTGAACAAAATCCATCTATACTGAGTGCAGAATGAAAGGTAAATTAAAATGTAATGGTGAAGGTTAAAGTTGTAATAGCAAACTACTAATGTAATTAGGGCTAAGATGCCAAACCATTTTTAAAATGTAAATGTTCTGCTGTGCTTACACTTTTGTTCATACACAGTTTTATGAGAAAAAAACTGAAATTTTGAAAAACACTGCAAATAGACATTTTCTTTAAAAACTCATTTTCTAAATAATCTGAGTGGGCGGGAGATACAGAGATAGGATATTATCTGTGTTGATTTATTCCTATAATTATTTTGTCTTGCAAAAATAGAACAGATTTTTTACAAAAAATGTCACTGTTTGTCTTGCTTTATATTTATCCTGTTATCGTCTTTGTGTGTTGAAATGGTTTATATTTAAGAGGAAACTGAATAAATACATATATTTTCACAGTCAGTTTGAAATGTTCACTCAGTCAGTACATCATTGTATGTGTATAGTACACTAAACACATACATGACACATTGGTATTTTTGCATTTCCAACCACTTAAATGCAGCAGTACGTCACAGTCAGGTGTCATATAAATAAATGACAGACAGATACATTAGACAGTACACCTACATCTTAGATGATGAACATGTTTTTATTTAACACTAACTGTCATAAACATAATAGCATTTATACAAATACATTGTATACATACTTTTTATTTATATATACAAACCTGTCAGCCTGCACCAGGGCAGCTGTGTAGCTTACCACCATCAATGTGTGAATGGGTGAGTGACAGTAGTGTAAAGCACTTTGGAGTTCATCAACATACCCACATGGCAAAATTTGTCTGGTCAAGATCTAGCCTACACAATGCGCTAACACTCTTACTTCAGATACCACAAAGACTGATGGACCTTTGGTGGCTGACGTGACTTGATTTGTCAGAGGTGGTCCATGCATGGGCCAGCAGTGCTAGTTTGGCACCAGATCTGGCCCACATCTGTCTACTGTGTGGTTAGTTTAAAATCTTCCCCTAAGGGATATCTTCCAAAACCTGGATTAGAGTATCAGTTAACTCTTCAACAATCTGTGGTGCGACGTAGCATTGGTGGATTGACCAAAACATGATGTCCCAGATGTTGATTCAGGTCTGAGGAACAGGTAGGCCAGTTCATAACATTAATTCCCTCATCATGCAGGAACTGCTGACACACTTCATCCACATGGAGCCTCTGGCTAACACATAGAGATCTGTTTGGCCATCTAAAGAAACGTCTCCCCACACCATGATTGAACTACCACCAATTTGGTCATGCTGGATTAGGAACTATGGGCAGGTGTGACTCAAGAACAGAGAGTGGAGCAGAAGGGGGAAAGAGAAAGAGTGAACAGAGGAAAAACACAAGAGATGAGAACACATGAGAAACAAAACCACAATGAGACAAAACCATAGATCCTGACAGTTCCCCTCCTCAAGGAAACGGCACCTGCCGTTTAATGCGATTTGACTTGGGAGGGTGGAGGGGGTACATTGGAGGGCGAGAGACAACAAGTACCCAAAAACACACGTAGGGTGGGAGCTCGATCGTGGGGAAGCCACAGTTCAGACGGTTGGCTGGGGGCTCAAATGCGGGGAAGCCACAGATAAGGAGGTCGGCCTGGAGCTCGACCACGTCGTAGCTACAGTTCAGGTGGGCAACCTAGCCCACCCTCTGGAAAGGTAGCAAGAGCACTGGAGACAAACGAGGCAGGAGAACTGGCGACGGATGAGGCAGGAGAACTGGAGATGGACGAGGCAGGAGCACTGGAGATGCATGAGGCAGGAGCACTGGAGATGAACCAGGCAGGAACACTAGAGACGACCGGCGCTGGAACACTGGAGACAGCCGGCACAGGTTCCAGCGTGTGCATAGTTGGCGCAGGTCCCAGCGTGTGAATAATCGGCGCAGCTTTCAGCGTGTGGGCTGGAACTGGGGACTCTGATTCTTTGGCTGAAACTGGGGACTCTGATTATTTGGCCGGAACCGGGGACTCATCTCTTGACACTGGAGAGTGGTGCGTCTTCGACCTCCTCAGAGACACTGGAGAGAGGGTAACGTTGTGGTCCTCCTCGGAGACACTGGAGCAAAGACGAGACCTACATGGTTTAGGTGAACAGGATCTGCCCAGCTCAGGTGAGCGAGATCTGCACGGCTCAGGTGATGCCACCTTCTCCCGGCGCCGTGCACGGTGAAAACCTCTGACTGCGTGGGTGGAGAAGGTGACGGAGTGGGGTTACTGGAGGATGGTCTGGGAGACAGTAGAAGGAGGTTGCATAAAGTTATCTTATGTTTCACCGCCTCCACGAACATCTCCCCCATCCCTGGATAGACCTGGAGATCTGGGTATTTGAAGAAGACGTCCACGAACTCAGACTGATTAGGAACTATGGGCAGGTGTGACTCATGAACAGAGAGTGGAGCAGAAAGGGGGAGAGAGAGTGAACAGAAGGACAACACAAGAGACCAGAACACATAAGAAAAAAAACACAATGAGACAAAACCATAGATCCTGATAGAAAGGACGAGAACAGAGAAATGATCTGTGATCATCACCTGCAATACCATTCTTGTATAGGGACTATCTTGCCTCTTATTTCCACCTGTTGTATGTTCCATTTGCTCAGCAGCAGGTGAAAGTGATTCACAATAAATGTTACTAGCTAACTGGTGACATTGATTCCACAAAGGTGTGACGGATTTGTAGTTACATTGTTTTGTGTAGGTGTTCCGGTTATCTTTTGAGCAGTGTATGCCTCAATAGTAGAGAAATAACTACAGTAAAATCAGTCAGTCAACAAGCACAGTAACCTCTGCTGCCAAGTGATCATTGGTTCATCAGAAACTGGCTTACATCATCTTTCACCATGGAGTTTTGTGTTTATGTTTCTAATTTTCATTGTTTTTGCCTTTATACCCATTATTTGTATTCACGTTGAATGAGTTTATTTTGCTTTGTTTTTAGTTTCTTTGTTTTGTCTGAGCTAATCCAGTAATGCATGAGCATTCGTTAGCACATTGTTTTACCCTGTGCAGCTGGTCACAAGGCCTGATCAGTGTTAAATAATGAAGAAATTCCATGCCAACTGTTTTTTTATTTGTTTATTTTTTTTGCTTGTTTTTTTTTTTAAGGAAGGCCCTCATTTTGTTCATATTTGTGTGGAAACTAAATGAATTCCACTCATGCTTCTGCTCATGCGCTTGCATTTAGCAAATCATTTTGCAGACAGCCAGTATATATGAATGCGAGGACTGTTGTTTCAGATTCTAAAGTGCCAATTCTTCTCAAATTTATAATATTGTTTAGCAGGAACGGTTTTACCTCAGGCAAATTCAGCTGGGATGATGTCTTTACTGCTCATCATGAGGTTACATAAGGTTAGAAACTATGACACTGTATAGACCAAAAGCAGGTTGTTTAATGCTTCACTTTGTTAGATTTTATTATTTTTTCCACTAAGCAATTTAATTTACAACCTTTAAAGTACATCCAGGTTTATTGTAATAGTAAATAACTTTTAATAGAAACCAGGGAAGTGCAAACAAGAAATTATTTAAGCTATGTCCATTTTGAAGGATTTTAACAAGAATTATTTAGGGCTAATTATGTGAGCAAATTTGTTATGTTTTTGGATTTGTTTTTTTTCAATCTGTTTTTCTTTTTATGTGAAACATTTGTTTTTGTCAACACAAAGCAAATTCCTTGGCCTTATCTTTTGTTTTATCTGGTCTTGACTCATTTCTTGTGCAGTACCTGTTTGAATTGTGACAGCTGGGCATGGCACAGTGTGCACAGACAGGCCATCACTGGGACGGGGCTGTCGGCTGTTTGTTTAATGCCCTGCCTACTGTGAAAGTCTCCCTGAAACAGGCGCAGTAAATATCCCCATTGATCCAGAGGCAGGGGGGCCTACGATGATGTAGTGGTGAAGAGCCTTGGGAGTAAATCTAACCGACAGTAATCCAATCCCATTCTCAAGGCTGTGGGATCTGAGATAGGTGCTTTAAATCCAAAAGTGTGCCCTTTTTTGCACAGTTTCTCTGCCTTTGTTGGTTTAGCTCCTCTTGTTCTTCACTTCCACATCTTGGCTGTCGAGTCAATCCATAGCTTGCTGATGTGCTTTGCAAGCTATCCTTTATATTTCCGAGTTGCTTTAATGATGCCACAAATTTAGTCATTTGGTCGTTCAGCTGTCACATTCACTCCCACACCTCTCCCATATTTGCTTGTCTGAGGCATGTGCATCCATCGGAAATACAAACTCAAAGATAAGAGACTGTGTGTGGGCACGAAAAAACTCTTTAGCAGGTAATTAGTGTATCTGTTTTTCTGCAAAGTAAATATACACTAGAAATTGTGAAACTCCGTTACGCCTGAATTTTTCCTTTGAAGGCTGAGAGTAGCCTAGCTAGCCCCTAACTAGCTGCTTAGCTACTTCAGCAAGTGGACGTTTTCATGCAAGGCTGATGACCACTCCAGCTCCACTGTAAAAGGTCTGCATGGTCACAAATTCAAATTATTTCCCATATGGGTTGTTCACAGTTGGTGAAGCATGTTGCTCTTTAGTGTTGTTTTAATTAAACATAAACCACTGACTGGACAACATAACAGACCTATAAGTATTGTACCTGTCCTGGGAAAACTGTCAGAAGGAGTTGTCTTTGAACAAATATATCATTACTTTGATATAAATTATATTCTTTCTGATCTTCAACATGCAAAGAAACAAGGTTCCTCTACATGTACGATACTGGCAGGTCTGACTGATGACTGGTTTTGTCAGATTGATAAAAGGCAGTTACAGAAAAAAAATTGAATAGGTCCTCTGGACGGGGTTTTCTTGGTTGAAACGTTTCGTCTCTTCTCCAAGACACTTCTTCAGTCTGAGGAGTGCAGGTAAACTAAGCCTTATAAGTATTGACTTTGCACAGTGAGTCAGCAGTAAAGGAAGCCATGTTTTGTGAATAGAAACCGTCTGTCATTAAACAAGGATGGAGGTCTCCGGGTTCAGTTGTCCTCATCTCACAATGCTGTTATTGCAAGTATGACTCAGCCCCTAAACCCAAGCAGAGGTTTGTTGTTGGACCTACGTATACTCGTAGTTGTACAAATCACAGTTTGTCCATTACAAAGGTCATGTTTGAATATAAGGGCGTGCATTAGTGCACATGGCACCAGGACGCCCTAGATTGCAGATCGAGGATTGACTTTGTAGTTATGTTGTTTGTTCTACAGCCAAATGTTTTGGTCACAGGTGAGAGGAGCTGTGTTGTCAAATATCACCACCTGTTAGTGAGTTGGATCAGATGGCATGGGACATTGCCTGACAGACCTGGTAGATACAAAATTGTAGTGAGAGTTTGCTGTGAACGTATGACAGAACAACCAGTCCAAAAGATCTTTAGCTGAACTGCACTCCAGCCAAGGTGGAGGACATGGAGACAGATTGGGCCATGTTCCATGCTTCAATTGTCGAAGCGTGCCTTGAGCTGTGGCCGCAAATTTGTTAGTGCTTCTTAAGGTGGTTGTCCTTGACACCGGACACCCTGGGTTAGGGAGGCTATTAAGCTGAAGCAAGAATCCTATCAGGCTTTGTTGGCTGGTATGACTTCAGAGGCAGCTGAGGAGTATTGGCAGGCCATGCAGGCCGCAACCCTGGGTGTTGCTGAGGCAAAAGCTCGGATGTTGGAGGGGTTTGGTAAGTCTGTGCATAAAAACTCGATCGGCACTAAGTAGATTCTGGAAAACAATCTGGCAGTTGAGGTGGGGTCTTCGAGGGGGCATGGGAGTTTTCACATCTTATTTGCATGTGTTTTGTGGCTTTAGAAAAGGCATTTGACTGTTTCTTGAGGTAAACTGTGGGGGAGAGCTTCACGATTGTGGGTTTGTTGTTGCAGGCTATTCAGTCCTTATACAAGTAATAAGAAAGTTTTGTTCTCATTGACGGCAATAAGTTGAACCCCTTCCGGGTGAGAGTTGGACTCCGCCAGGGCTGCCCGTTGTCACAGATTCTGTTCATAACCTTTAAGGACATAATTAGTTTGTGAAACCAGGGTGAGGAGAGAGCCTGGTTCAGTGGTCTCAGGATTCCATCGCTGCTGTTCGCAAATGATGTGGTGTAGTGGACAAGATGAGGATTAGCACCTCCAAATAGTGTCCTTAGTTGGACAGGGTGGGAAACTCTCTCAAGGTTGAGGTGAGGGTCTGCCTCAAGTGGTGAAGTTGAAGTATCCTGGGGTTTTGTTCACAAGTGAGGAAAGAATGGAACATCAGATTGACACAGATCGGTGTGGCTTCTGCAGTATTGTAGACTCTTTTATACTTTACTATTGTCTGTTGTGGTAAAGAGAGTTGAGTTAAGTAAGTTGAAGCTCTCTGTTTACTGGTCGGTGTTGTTTGGTATGTTCCTACCCTCACCTATATTCACAAACGTTGTGTAGTGACCAAAAGAACAAGGTAACGCATACATACAGTTTAATGTTTTTTTTCTGCAGGGTAGCTGGACTCCCCCATAGAGATATGGGTGAGAAGTTTGGTTTTCAGGAAGAGGCTCAGAGCAGAACAGCTGCTTCTCCACATTGAGAGGAACTAGTTGAGGTGATTTGGGCATCTGTTAAGAATGCCTCATGGACGTCTCCATAAGGAGGGGCTTCAGGCATGTCTGACTGGAAGGAAACCCCAGGACATGCTGAAAAATTATGTTTCTCACCTGGCCTGGGAACACCTTGGAATCAACCCAGAAGAGTTGGAAGAGGTGGTTAAGCATAGAGAGGTTTGGGCCTTCCTGCTCAAGCTGCTACCCCCACAACCAGAGTCAGGAACAAGCAATTGATAATGGATGGACAACAGGAACAAGGTCAATAATAGACTTAAATACAATCTTCTCCTCTTTCTTTTACAAAATCTAGTTTCTGTAAAAACATTTTGGCCTATTTTCTAAGTTACTTCCTGCTTCTAACAGACATAGTTTAAATATGACAAGCTACTGTAGTTATGTTTACACTTCCTGCCACTAGGCATGTTTTTATGTTAGCTTATGAAGTTACCATCGTATAAATTGTGTGCGTAATTATCTTGGTAATAGGAAACAATGTGTTATGTTTAAGTGTTTTTGTTCAAACGTAACTGTTCCTGGTGACATGAGGGAGTGGTGGTTTGTTTTAATATTTTTGTTGTAACTTTGCTGTTTGCACTTTGCTGTTAAAGTTTTTTGTGGGGTGCAGGGTTGTTATAATTTAAATTATGTTGTAAAGTTATATTTTCTGTTTGTGTGGACCTCTATGAAGAATTGTCTTCACTGAGGGGAGAACTAATGGAGATCCATTTTAATAAACAAATAAACCATTATGAGGCACAACTTAGCCTATCAAGAGTTGGTTGTGGTTCAATATAAATCTTAAAAAAAAAATAATAATAATTTTGCTTAAGACAGTCCTTGATAGTTGGTGGTCATAAACTTATATTCATTATTACTTACTTTGTGTACTTTGTGTTGGAAGAAAGCCAGATTAAGAAGTGCATGGAAATGTGTGTGTGTGTGTGTGGTGGTGGTGGTGGTGGTGGTGGTGGGAGGGGCTTTTTTTTTATATTGATCAATGCATGAAACATAGTGGTGGTCCACCTGAAAGAGAATGTGTCATCAATTAATCAAACTTAGTGAACAGGGCCAATTCATCAGAGTGCGTTGCAGATCAGGTATTGGGTTCAGCTTCGACGTGACAAATGCCGGACCTCCTCTGTGTTCCCAAGGTTGCAGATCGATAGAGATCATCATTGTGATGTGGCCTTTTATCTCACAACCGGCTTTCTTAAGTCTTATATTATTCCTAAAACTGATATCTCAAAGGAGGAGGAAGGTTGAGAAGGGCACCATTCTGATTGTGTCTTTTAGTCTCCCCACATTTGAGCATTATTTGCTCAACCTGTTTTCAGGACCCTTTAGAGCCAAAAAAAAGCTGTGACAATTGTTTTTTTAAAATTTATTTAGTTTTCTTTTTGTTTTGCAACATACCTGCTGTGAAGATCCACTTCTTTATTACATTTTTCTTATTAGCATAATTGCTTGGTGAGGAAGTCCTTTCACAAGCTGGCTTACCCTCTGCGGCACTTATTCAAATATGTCAAATCTGACAGAGAGGAATCCTTCCAGAGCTCTTATTGATTTGTGCTGTTATGGAAATCCATGCCAATAAACTGTCATGACAGTATCAATCTAATGATTAAACTCCACTTCTATCACATGACTAGGAAGAGCTTACTCGTTATCAGAGGCCATATGAGAACATTGAGATGTACAACTGAGCTATGCTATAAATAATTACTTATTTCAGCTTAAGCCTGGTGGTTAAACTGTAGTTTTAGTGTAGCTGTTGTTGTGTGCAGCTTCTTATTTTTCATAAAGCTGTAAATCTGATGTAATGTTTGATTTATAAAGTCTATCAAAGGTTTTGTATACCTAAGATTTTACTATTACATTTTCCATTGTTATTTTCTATGGTCATGTTTTGCAGGTAACAGATCTAGGAGGCAAACACAGACATACTTCTCTGCAGCAACACTCTCCAACTCCTCCTAAGGGATTCTGAGGAGTTCCCAAGTCATATACAATATATATTTTTCCAGTGAGTTATAAGTCTTTTTCCTGTGGGACTTGCCTACTGACCTTTCTCAGTAGAGTTTCCGTATTCTCTCCGTGCATACATGGGTTTTGTCCGGATACTCTGGCTTCCTCCCACAGACCAAAACTATGAATGCTGAGGTAATTGGTCACCCTAAATTGCCCCTAGGTGTAAGTCAGAGAGTGAATGATTGCTTGTCTCTATGTGGCCCTGTAATGGACTTGCGACCTGTCAAGAGTGTACCCCGCTCCTCGCACAGTTCTTGTTGGATATGGGCACCAGTGACTCTGAAAGGAAGAAGCTAAAATAATGGATGGATGTTCCCCTCAAAGAGTAATTTTCAGTCAACATTTAAGGGTCAAAAGGGCTTGATGTTAAATGATTATCAGAAAGCAGATTTGGATTTGTCCCTTATTTAACTTGTACTTTCTAAATTTTGTTGTTTCCTCTTTTCACTTCACATCATAAAGTTACATTAGCAAAAAAAACCCAGAAAACAAACAAACAAACAAAAACATTAAATAAAATGTGAAGGTGCTCAGTATAAAGTATCAGCCAAATTTTAAACAGTTTTGGTTTATACATGTTCTTTTTGTGTTTTGGAAATCAGCATTGTCAAATCTGTTCAGTTCCTTTGCAAGTGCTGAAACATTACACCTGGCCAGGTGTGTAAAATATGCATGTGGACACTATCGGTTACATGTTTCTAGTCTGCTCCAGCTGGGAGAAACTAAGGATATTACAACTCACTCTGTGTTTCACCAGCCCGCCTTAGTTTTCCCAACACTGATTTGAACCAGTCCCTACTATCTGCTGTTCATTAGATGGGATTTTAGCTGCTGCTGCAACTACAGGAATGAACAAAGTCAAGCCATACAAATTAATTTCAGCAGCACTGTGTAAATGTAGCAAGAGGAGTTCTTGTTCTGCTCTTTTTGAGAGAATCCAGATTTGCATCTAAAAAGTGCAACTGCCAGTTTACCAAATGATGGAATTCATTATCCAATATTTGAAATTCTAAAAATAAATTGATAATCACACTGTCTTTATGGTGACAGTAAAAGTTAAAAAAACATGTTCTTCAATCATTGTCAGTTGCATTTATGTAACTTGAATCCATTACACCGTAAAGTAAAAATACTTGTGTTGTTTTGTTTGAAAGCCGGAATCATACGCAGAGAACCAGTTCCGTAGTCTTTTAAAACT
The DNA here is from genome assembly GCA_034783495.1 of Millerichthys robustus. Lineage (NCBI taxonomy): Eukaryota > Metazoa > Chordata > Actinopteri > Cyprinodontiformes > Rivulidae > Millerichthys > Millerichthys robustus. The sequence continues at coordinate 18,632,408 of JAVKLF010000042.1, forward strand.
TTATTGCATCTAAAGACACTGTATCTCTCCCACTGACCAGTGCTGCTTCTCCGGAGTTCTAATCACCACTTTCGATGTCATCTACACATGCTCATAGACAGCCTAAAGTTGCTTAAACACATCAGCATTTATAACATTAGAAACAAGGGAAAACATTCTCTTTAGAAGTCTATCTGACCCTCTGTTAAAATATCTAACAGATTCCCTCTTTTGACATAACTAAAATTATGTCAACATAAACATTTTACCTGACAATGTAAAACCTGATCATTCATAAGTATCTCACTTTTGCATCATAAGCATTTCTAAACATTTCCAACCCCAGTGAATATACGTTTATTCCTACCAGACCCAGCAATAATCACAAATCTGTAATGAACTTTTCATTCTAGTTTCTAAGACTGACGTGGCTCCATTACTCAAAGTCTGGCCCATAAGGGTAAAATGGTGTGTAATCTGTTTCCATTTTCACATCTAATGTTTCTGGAACACCTTGAACACAAACAATCTGGTTTTCTTTACTAAGTGGAGGCCACTCTGGGAGTGGTGGTGCTTTGCAACCCTTAGTAGACACGGGCTTTGTGTCCTCGTCTGGAAGATGATGTTAAACAACCTTTGAGGAGTTTCTTGACTTCATCAGGGAAATCCAATGGGACGGTGGGGTTTATCTCTGTTGCTGGAGACTGGGTCTCCTGTTCAGTTTGCTGCAGTTCTGAAGACCTCTCCGCCTGGGCTGGTTCTTGTGGATCTGCAGACTCTGTTTGGGTCGGAAGATGGTAGCTGGTCACTTATCAGCTCATTTTCCTGTCTGCTGTTCTTGGCACAGACTTGTGGCTGGTTCAGGAAATAACTGATATTTGACTTTAATAGCTGAGCTCCTGATCGGTTCAGGCTCAAACCATCAGCCTGGAAGACTAGTTTTCTTTCCCAAAAAAAGATGAAAGTTATCAATGAAGTTCATTGATCTCTCATCACAGGTGCACTTCATCCATTTGTTAAACACAAACAATCTGCTGAATCGTTCATGTCCACGACAATATCTTGGTATAGGGCCACTGATAAACACATCCATACCGAGACCTTGGACAGTGTCCATAAGCTGAATAAAACCCTTCTTCAAGATTTCAGACTGCTTCTTGACAACGTCACGTTATACAGTGTGAATAACCAACTTTTGCACTGTCAAATAATCCTTAGTAACTGACAGAATTTTATTTTCAGTGATCTCAGACACCATATTATCAGAATGACTCAGCACTTTGATTGTTTTCTTGTTGCTGAGGCATTTAATCTCATTCACGGCTTCATCACCTACAGTCAGAATCTTTGGATTCGAGGTCTGTCCTTGAGGCCGTTTTGGAGAAATCTGGTTCGGGCTGGATCTGATCTCAGATCTCTTGCTGGTTTCTGAAGATGCATTTTTTTCTGAATCTGAAGCTTCAAGCAGTGCAGAAAATCTGTTTTGAAGTGGAATTCCTGTGTATTCTACAGCTCCACTGTTAACAGATGTTTGAAAAACAATGCTTTGCTGCTTACTGTTGGAAGAAGCTGGTGCAGGGCAGAGCAGCTCCTCTGTAGCACTGGCCAGTCAGTGTCATCTAAATGCTGGATTCGGACTCTCTTACGTTCCTTCGACAGCAGTCAAAATGAAAAAATCCGAAAGGTTCTCTGTTTTTCCAGGTTTTCCAACCACGTTGGGACATCAGCAAATTGTAGAATAAAAATACTTGCTTGTTTTTTGGGTTGAAAGCCAGATTCATATGCAGAGAACCAGTTCTGCTGTCTTTTAAAACTTTATTGTATCTAAAGACGCCCTATCTCTCCCTCTGGCCATTGTTGCTTCTCGGGAGTCCTAACCATCACTCTCAATGTCATCTACACACGCTCATAGACAGCCTAAACTCTCTTTAACACGTCAGCATTGATAACACTAATAACAAGGAAATGCATTTTGTTTAAGTGTATCTCTGAGCCTCAATAATAATATCTAACAACTCTTTGTGAATAGCGTTTGAATACTTTGCCATTGCAGACCTTTGGTAAAAAAAAAAAATTGCACTATAAGAAAATGTGACAGAAAAGCAGTACAGAAAGCAGAAAGAAGGAGATCACTAAAACTGGACAGGTCCTTAAAGCACATTACAGTGTACATTAAAAAGCACAAGAAAGGCAGCATCAGCACAACTTGCAACACCATCCTTACTCTTGCTGTTTTTGATGCAGTCTGACTTCGAACAATACTTGCTGATGTATGAAATCTAAAGAGTTCAGAGTTGTCACTGTCAGTGATTGACATGATGAAAGGATCAATGTAAAAGCTTTATTGCCTAGCAATAATCCATCCAAAGTGATCACATTTAAAATTGCTTGCGGGTATTGATTATATGCAGGCCTAGAAAACACCATAAGCAAAGCAACAATAATCAAGCTGGCTAAATAATCTTTTTTTCATTTGTTATATATTTAGCAGTGCTTGTTTCTGTCATTTTATATTCAGCAACCTTGGTCATTTACTCAGAGTTCTCAATTTGTTGGACTTACTTTTGCAAGCATGGAGAAAGCAGAAAAAGCTGAACTGTAAATATGCTACTTCAAAATCAGTAAAAGCATTTTGTCTTTGAGGTTAATTATATGCTAGGTGGAGGAACTATACACAAAATATACAAAACTGTCTCAGTGGTCTAAACAGTCATGGAAAATAATAAAAAAACAAAATAAAACATGTAAGCAGTATCCATTTTAGCAGCCTACAACAGTATGTAGGACAAAGCGGTCCATGATCACAGTAGACCATTGCATTACATCTTATCATTTCCTTTGGAACTGAAACTTAAACTGAGACTCATCAATAATGCACGCATGATCTCCTATTTAGAAGCTCTCAATGGCAGCTCAAGCTACTGCAGTATCTCTTCACCTCTCCCTCCTTCTTCAACAAACTTTCTTTAACATGTAAATTCTCATCAAGAGATCTCCACAATGACGACTTCTAATTTCCTTGCTTCTCATAGGATCTTGGTTTTCCTGCAAAGATTTTTCTATTGTTCTGTTGCCCAAGATTCATCTAGACTTTGTATTAAAGCCCACACACAACCAATGTCTTCATAATGACCTTTTTAATTATGCTGTCCATAGTAAAATGGCTAGTTTTTTTTCTCAGGACAAAACAATAATCTTGACTACACACGGTGACAGATGCTCCTCTATGCATCTCTCTTACTCTCTACCTGAATTATTAAATACTTAGAATCTGGTTAAGCAGTGTACATTTTCTAAAGGTCAGAAAGTTCATTAACTATGAACTGCCATTGATTGTGTCCTTGTGTATTTCTCTATTTAGTGTAGATTTACCACTAAGCTTGTATGACTGTTACAGCAGGACTTCAGCTTTTGCTGCATGGATCTTAAAGGAATAGTTCAGATCTTATGAAGGTAGTTTCTGTTGAAAACATTCTAAACAATTAGTATCTTACCAGTTGTAACTAACTATTTGACCTTCCCTTATTTTGAAGAATTAGAGTTTAATTTTGACTGGAATGACAAGCTAACTGCTACTCCTAAAGGTTTGAGACTAAAGTGGATTACTGCTGTGGTAAAATAACTAAAATCTCACAAACATTATTGCATTTTTTAGAAACATTATTGTAAATATCTTTATACTCAGGGCCCTATGATTTCCGCAATATAGAAAACATAGACAAAATTGCAAAATGTACTTAACAAAATGGAAAACAGTATAAAACGCCAAAGCTCACGTAATTCACTCATTTGGCTGCTGCCTGCCTTTAGTTAGTTACACACACGGGGTGAGCTCTCCCTCTTCACACAGACAGAAAAAAACAAACAGTGAGCTGTGGTAAAGATCAGGCTTGCTGAAACAGAAATGTCCTCCGTAAAATAAAAAAATGCAAAGTTTAGCGTGAAGTTTAGGGCAGAACAATACCCCAGTGATTTTAATGAATTTAGAGAACAACTTTTCTGTAAGTTTTGTCAGCACACAATCAGCTTGATGCCAAAAAAATACATAAAATGACCACCTCCAGTCAGACCCACATCAAAGTAGAAGTAGCAAGCTAGAGCAAGCCAAACATCTGTGCGAGTTTATCCAAGGTTTTGTTTCTATGTCTGAAATCAGATATTCCTATAGAAAAAATTAAAAAGCTTCATTCATTTTTGACAAAGCACTGTAAACAAGGAGGTGCTCAGCCAAAACAGAAGTAAAAATTAGCTTAAATCCTACTCAGTAGGCAAGTGTGCACAAATCGTTACTGTTAATAGGTTTTATGTTTTTTTATGAGACATATGTAATGGCAACTTCAGCTCTAAAGCATTTTATATGGCTGAAAGGGACTTTTCAAATGTGAAACATTGTATATAAGATTTTACATGGTTAAAATGAAAATGTGAAATTTAGGGGAAAAAAATAAAAAAAAGCTGAATTTAGAAAAATAAAAATAAAATGGTCTTTGGAAAAAAAATTGTAACAGATTTTTAATGGCCCAGTATATTGCTGTCAGTTTTTGCATTACACGTTAGTCACATAATCTCTTAACTGTCCTGTTGAAAACGCCTCGTGTTGCACAAGAGGTGCTACAACCACTGCTGCTGCTATTTGTCCTTGCAAGTAACCATGGAACTCCAGGTAAATAAAGAAAAAATAATGGCAGTGTGAAAGTTTTTAAAATGTTTTCAACCCTATGAAATTTTTGAAATTGTATTTTTTTACTAATTTCACAAGACAATAGCACACCACTTTAGTATTGGCACTGCTCAGACTGCTCATACAGAGATTTGCATTTGAGTTTCTTGTGAAGTATGAAATATCCTGAACAGAGCAAACTTTGTTCATAATCTTGCAGAGTACGCAACATGCATTGTTCGTTTGTGAATCTGGTCCAAATTAAACTTTGTTATCCAAATAGAGGTCAATTCAGGCACAGGACAGCTATTTTGGATTTTGTTTGGGGTTAAACAGGGGCCTGCAACATTTTGAGGTAGAATTAGATCTTCATGAGGTGTTTCAGTGAATTTTTCTGACTTGGGAATTATAAATTCTGTGTAGGAATAGAAAGCACCATGAGACCAAAGTGAGTTGCTGCCATTTTACAATTCCAATCTGAAAACTTTATTGTGGTTCATTCAAATGTTGTAAAACCTTCACATCACTGTTAGATTTGTTTTAGAAGTTTTTTTTTTTGTTTTATAGAAATCTGTGGTTATTTTCTAAGCCTAAAAAGTGGCATCAGCAGCTAGCTGTAGCCCCTCTGGAGCAGTCTTGAAAACTTCCAGCAGTACAATTAGAACATTCTGCCAGAATAAAATGTAATGCAATGTAAACAGCTGAACACAGGTCTAAGAATCACATTTCAATCTGGATAGACTCACACAGAGAAAGATAGCAGTTAGAAGATTTTAATGATACAAGACTTTGGCGCTCGAACCCGGCAGAAGACTAGTGAGCTGAGAATCAACACAGCGGGAGATCGGTCCACTCGAGCTCAGAGTAGTCTTCCCTCCCGGGTCTGAATACTGGTGGTGGAGCAAGGCCTGAGATGAATGAGCGCAGCAGGAGCCAGGAAGGTGTCCGACGTGATGGAAGTGGAGATGGGGAGGCGGCGGGATGTGCACGGCTGATGAGCGGAGAACCCAAGACCGCCTGTACTTTTGAATGGATCCGAGGACGACAATTGGCTGGCGCGGCACAGCGCGCCGGACCCGATTGGCTGCGGCGAAGGCGTGGTGAGATGATGATGTGGATCAGCTGTGTTCCGTCTCACAGTCTGAATTTACGCCTAGGCTTCATTTGCGATAACTCCTTTGAAATTTTTTAAACATGAAGTCTTTCCAAAACAGCAGCATGGTATCAGAAGGCCCATCAGTATCGTATCTCTACACTGAGGTCATTCAAAGAAAAATCTACACTAGGAAATATATTAAAGGTTCACAACCTTTCCGCAGAATCCCAATCCAAATGAGCTGAACATCATTTTACTCACATTAAATAAATGAAACAAAACAATATTACGTGTACGTGTATGCATTAGACAAAAGTACAGTATTAGGAAGAAAACAAAATAAATCTATTATTACGTCCATTTGAGCAACATTTGCTAAACTACCACAATTTAACCAAACCAAAAAAAAATAACTTTTTAGGCCACATGCTGCCCCATCCCCTCCCCCACCCCCATCCTCTTTGCTTGATCTAGCAACAGAAAAATCCATACTAACCCTGAAAGCCACAGTATCTGTTTCACAACAGCCGTTACCCTCAATCAGCATGATGCCGATTAGGATCTGTATTTTGATTGAATGTGTCCAAAACTACTCATACTTAACACAAGTGACTTTGATGTTAACCCCATTTAAAATCATATCAGATACTGCATAGCGAGAACCGCCCCAATCAGCAGAGATGATTTCATAAAGAAGGCTCTTGGGTTTCAGCATCATAAATAACTCATGGTAATCCCATATTTCTCGGACTTCTCTCACTTGTGGTTGAGATGGAAAGAAGGCAGTTGTGACAAACATTGTTAGCGCAGCTGCCAAGCCTCTCTGACCTGGCTTTATGTGTCTTGGCTGCTCTGGTTTCTTTGTCGAAGGATCCATGAGGTGATGTCCCAGGATACTTTAATCCTTAACCCTTTTAATCCCTTACACACAAAAGGTTCAGGTACAGGAACATTTTAGCTTTAGCCTTTTTAACAAAATTCATCAGCAAATCTGGAATTTATTTTGGAATAATATGAAATGATGTTGGACAATGTCTTTTCTTGTACACTGATACGATTTTTGCTGTTCTGGACTGCCTGCTTTACAGACATAATAATCAAAACCTTTGAGAAGTGAGCGAACATGTGTCTCTCTTTAAGGATTTTTGAAATGGCTTGATTCACAAGTCAGTGCTACCCCTACACAGACCTTTTGCTCCATATGCAATTTTCTAAAGTCAGCCACTTGCCAAACAGTAATTATGCTGAAGTTTTCAATTACACTCCCTCCATTTCATTAACGAAAAATGTTTGGCTATTGTATAATTAGATATATGAGCTTACCACCTACATTTAACATAGCCACTACACAGCAGTTTGATGGAAAACAGAGGAAGGGTTTAGCATGTGCATATTTACAGTGGTTCAGTTGCCTGCTATAAAGTCAAATCAGCTACACATTATGAGGCTGTCTTCCTCCTCCTTTTTTCCATCATTTGATAGCGGCCTCTAATCTAGCAAGCATACACAGGCCTATAATTGAGTATCATGAAATGTTTGATGAAGTATGGGAGGTTTTGTTAACATGCGAAGCACACATGTTATCAGTTGTTGGTGCCTATAATTAACGCATTACAAGGTGTTACAGGATCACGTTCATACCAGGTATCCTGCTGAGAGATTGTTAGTTACCTTAGAAGGTGGTATTAAATTAAAGTAGAAAAAAACAAAACATGTAAAATAAAAATTAATCCACAATGTTTTTAGCAAAATACTTAGCATTTTGTTGCCTGAACTGTTTTTTCCTGTCTCTCCTCACAAAGCATGAGTAGTTGATGATATATTATAAAAAATTAAACTGTCCGTCATTGTGGTTATCTGGCCATCTTAAGTGGCTGTACCCTGTCACCACACAGGGTTGAGTTTCAGAGCAGAGCAATCCAACACAAGCCACACAAACTCTCCTCTATCCTGTTGCCTTGCCAGTTCTCTTTTACGTCCTCTCACAACAGGTTTCCACCAGAGGCCAAGTCAGCTTTCAGGAAAACGTGACAAGACAACCTCAGCTTTTATTGTAACTGACAGGGGCTTTAATCTTTAATGTCAGAGCAGGCATAATTATTGTTTTAATCAACTCAAACAAGACTGGGATGTTTCCAGTTTTTATTTTGCTAATATGTTCATTTGAACCTCATTGCCGAACAGTAGGGCATCACACAATAAGACAGCTAAAAAAAGTTTTCTCTGGGCAGATACTATTAGAGATTAGTTGGAGACACAAATTATTTACAAGACACAATGGCAAAATAGCAAATGTGGGCCAAAATTTACCAAGTGTGCATACATACAGACAATAAAAAAATACAGCTCCAGCCACTAGAATTTATGGAAACTAAATTGAGAAAGGTTTAAAATAAGTTTCAGATGCTTGCAACAACTCTGTTTGACAAGTTATTATTTGCAGTCTCACTGAACTCTGAATGTTTGCAGCCAAGTGACCAACAAGCCAGGTGACTGCATTTTGCATGGCAGATTTTTGAAACTCACAGCTTATTTTTGTGTCTATTATGCATAACTGTATTCTTGCCTTTGCACATTTTGTTACCCACATCATATTTGCCTCTTTATTGTATCTACCTGGGCATTGTACATACAAAATACCAGGTTACTAAAATAATCTACCAGAATACACTTTTGAAATGAAATTTTGGACTAGGTTTTCAACAATTACTTGGTCTTTGGACATTGGCATATTTTCTGTCAGAAGAGAAAGAAGGTATCTCCAGTGCTCTTGAGTTTGGTTAATGAAGCCTGTGATAAAAAATAATATGTTTTCAATATGCATACTACAGTTTTGTGACTATTTTGAAAGGAAATTTAACACAAAACTTTTTGGAACATGTTTAAACTTCAAGTGAAGATATTGCATACCTCTGCGACTGACAGTATAAAATTGAGAACCCTCATAAAATGTTTTGCTGTATTTTCAATACACCCTTGCCAATGCTGCTCAACAAATAATTGCAAGCAGTCACTGCAGAAAAACGTGAACTGAAGTAACATCCACCCCTAAAATGCAAAAAACGCCTGAAAAAAGCATACCCAAAATGAATCAAATGCTGCTCTTGAACCACT
>JAVKLF010000042.1:18674296-18686588 GCA_034783495.1 Millerichthys robustus
CACACACACACACACACACACACACACACACACACACACACACACACACACACACACACACACACACACACACGACAAAACATTGGTTTCAGTGGCAGGCTATACAGATAGTTTATTCATTTATATACATGTTTCATCCTGTATGATAAATCATGTAATTTCTCTGCTTACAATGTGGTCCCTTCTTTCTCAGTCCACACACAGATGACTTCTGAAAATATTAAGTCTTTCTTCGACTCATGACTGCTTCCCCAGAGAACCATACCACTGTTGTGGGTGCTAATCATGTTGAGCAGTTTAGTCTTTCATAAACAAAGTGTAAAAATTAGACCACACTAACAAACTGGTAATTCAGTAGCGGTCGGCGGATGTTGCTGTTATTCCACTTCAGGCTGGATTATGAATGCGTGTGCAAAGCCATTGCCCCACTAATGATGGGCCTGTGATATTACAGCTGCTCACAATTAGCCAGGACTACCCCTCTGCCGCCACAGATCCCCTATGTAAATAAACGGTATGACTGGGGAGGCTGAGCACAGTAAGCACTGAAACAACATGGCTGATTTGGACATCTGGCGTGGTAATAGAAAAGTCTCTTCCATGTTTTGACGTAATGAATAGGAATCAAAGACCCGGCTTAAAAGCAACTTGTATGGATAATGTTCATACAGTGTTTCTTTTTTTTTAATAATCCCTGTTTATTCTCATGTGGACGTTTTACAGGGGAGAGCTATACCAGGTGAATTTTAAAGCAGAATTACTTGATGCATTTGATTTCTGTGTACTCTTAATATGCAAGTTTAACAAAATATAAAAACAACTAAGCTTATAAAAGTACGTTTATTAGGAAAATAGAAAAAAAAAAAAAAAAGGTCCTCTGGATGAGGTTTTCGTGGTAGAATAGTTTCGTATTTTCTCCAAGAGACTTTTAAGGACCAGATTTTCGGCCTTCCCAACTTTTTGATGGTGATGCAAGCCGTAGTGGAGGCTTCCTACTACAATGTCAACAAGCTTTCGCTCGTTCACCCAGTCTTTTCCCCTCTGATACTTCTAAGATCATTTTTATGGTCTCCACCTAAAGAGGAGACGCTCTGCATTGGTGTAATGCTTATCTTCAGCTCAATCCTCTAGGCCATAATTCCTTTTTCTTGTTTTTTGGATAGGTTTAAACGTGTGTTTTGTCAGCCTCTCCAGAAGGAGGAAGCAGTGAAAAGGATTATTGTCTCTACATCAAAAGCAATGAGCCGGTGTTGTTTTTCTGGAGTCTAATCATGACTCTCTCAATGTCATCCACGCATGCTCATTGTAAACCTAAACTTTCTTTAACATGTCAGCATTGATGACACTAGCAATAAGGAATTATATATTTTTAAGTGTCTATCTGAACCTTAGTTAAAATGTCTAACAGTAGTCCATATCAAATAACTGTAAATAGCAAGTACCCATTATGTCTGATTGACTCTGTGCATGAACAACTCCATAACCCCACCATCTTTTTTCAAACTCGACCTGCACAACGCCTACCATCTTGTGCGCATAAAGGAAAAAGTTGAGTGGAAGACGGTCTTGAAGGCCCCTTTGGAGAACTTCAAATATCTAGTCATGCTGTTCAGACTGACCAACACCCCTACTATTTTCCAAGTACTCAATAATGATGTCCTCTGTGATATTTTTAAAAATATATTTGTGTTTATTTATCATGATTACAAACTCAGTTACTCATAAGATCTCTCCCAACACCAGACACATCCGACTAGTTCTCCAACATCTCGATGAAAATCAACACTTTGTAAAAGCAGAAAAGTGTGAATTGTATGTCTCATCAGTTTCTTTTTGGGGTTTTATTTTTGAGAAATGACATTACCGAACTGACCCTGAGAAAGCCAAAGCCATGAAGGAGTGGCCTGCCCCTACCAACTGTTGACAGCTCCATCGGTTTTTGGGCTTTGCCAACTTCTTCTGGTGCTTAATTAAGAACTACAGCCATGTTGCCACTGCCCTCACTCAACTCATCTCCACACAAGAAGTTTCAATGGACTGCCGAGGCACATGCAGCATTTGGTGAGTTAAATGATTTTTTTCTCCTCAGCCCCTATCCTCTGTCATTCTGTGCTAGCCATGCTCCGCTCAACTCGTCATCCAGCATGTCTTCAGAATCCATGGAATTCCTGTAGGCATTGTCCCTGACCAGGGTCCCAAATTCATCTGGCAAGTATGGAGAGCTTTCTGTGAAGCCCTGGGAGCTACCTTCAGTCTCTCTTCAGGTTACCACCCTCAGATCAATGAACAAATGTAACCAAGAGCTGGAGGCAGCTTTCAGTTGTGTTATTGAAAATAACCCTTCCACCTGGGCAAAATATCTCGTTTATATAGAGTATGCACACAATACTAACACCTCTTTGGCTACTGGGGTCTCCACTTTTGAGGCCTCTCTAGGTTACCCTCCACCCCTTTTCCCTAGTGTGGAGAATGAAGTACAGCACCATATCAGGAGGCGTCGTCGAGTTTGGAGGCCAACCTAAGAGGCCCGCCTTGTAACTGCTGAACAGAACAAACACTTTGCGACCATCACGGCTCCAAGTCTCCGGTCTAGTAAGTGGGTCAGAAGGTATAGCTCTCCACCCACAACTTTAATCTTATGGACACCCCCAGAAAACTGTCTCCTCGTTTCATCAGCCCATACCCTACTGATCACTTCATCAACCCTTCGGCAGTCAGATTGAAGCTCTCTCAGGCTCCATCCTACAATCTATGTATCCCAAGTCGGTCTCAGTGTTGTGTGACTGTAAAATACTTTGTGACTGATTAACTGAATCAGAGAAACTAAGTATCGTAACCTTTCATGGACTGCAATATTTAACTAGGCGAAAATGTCAAAAGAGTTGCCTCATGATAACTTTTAAGACAAAATAAAGATTATTTCACATAACTTTTACAAATCAGTTAAACTGGAAGAACAATAAGATTATTTAGTTTTATTTATTTTATTTTCACTCCAATTTCTCAGCTCCCTCTATTACTTTTAATTTAAATTTTTGTTAGTGACATGTCACTATATTGCAATGTACTAATGCATTTAAAATACAACAGTAAATAGTTTCTGGTTTTGTTCTCCTATCCTTTTTTTAATTTTTTCATAGTATTTTTACAAGTATTCAAAAATATACTAACCCATCCCTTAAAGTTCTGGAGAGACTTTTATTCATTTAATCATTTATCTGTTCTGTGGCTGGGATTGATGATTGCACAATCCTCATTTTGTTTTAAAATATTTTTGCTAATATTTTAAAATGGGTTTTGTATGTGCTTAATTTACATGTGGTAAGAAAAACATTCAAGTCTTTTAAACATTCAAATGCTTTTTTGATGTTTCAAGCAGTTTTCGTAGCTTAACTCAACATCAGTTGTGGCATTATCTTAACTTAGATTAGCACTGTGGTTCACTTTGGGGGGTGGAATTATCCTGACAACTTTAGTGACCACAGTACAGACAGCCCATACTTTTGCCATTTTTAATTTACCTTTCCAACTTTGTATCCAACTTCTGTTCGCAACAGAGACAGCACCAGGGAGCAGGCCGCAACCTCTTGCAGTGATACCAAACCCTCGTTGCCATTGAGAATTCTTGTCACAACAAATTCAAATTGCTGGGTTTATTTCCATCCATCCTTTTCTGCTTATGTGTGGTTGGTTCACAAAATGAACAGGTCAAGGAGAGAACCTAAGGAAATCCTGCTTGAGTCAAAACGTGAAGCTGTCAATTCATTGATCCATCTTCTCTCAACTGAACAAAATTCTAGGCATAAATATTTCTTCACCACAACTGACTGGAGCCACATTTTCTTTACTGCAGATTTCGGCTCCATCCTGTCATCATATGTGAGCAAGACTTCCCGAAATGTGAACTCCTTCACTGAAGGCAAGGGCTCAAGATCAGACATAACCTCTGACTATACTTTGCACTGTGTAAGACATCAAATCTCGTTGATATGATTGTGAGACTTTGATGCATTTATACTCAAAGAAAAATTGTGGGCAAAAAGCCTTGGTTAGCCCTCCCATTGTCCTCCTACTACAGCATGCATCACATGCAAACAGAAACTGCACACAAAGCACAGTTGGCAGAGATGGATGTTTATTTACAGTTGACAATAGAGAAAGAAGTAGTATTTTTCAAGAAGAAGGAGGATTCCTGTTGTCAACCAAGTAGAAGTTTTATTTTGAAAATTTGTCACAAACAGACCTCTACTGCTTCCAACCAATGGTGCAGGAATGTATTTTCACACTTCTCAGCTGAGGCAAATTTACTCCTGGTCAGCACAGCTACAACTCCCTTCTGTAAAGTCACCTGTGTCTCTATGCTATCTTCATCAACCTAGGTCAGCATCTCCTCCGTGGTGCAAAAATGAGAGTAGCATACTGCATTCACTGTTCATAAATTAATGTGCCTCCAAAGTTCTGACCAATCACACAATACTTGGCACATACCCTGCAAGATAATAGTTTTGTCATGGGGCAGGGCAAATTCATTCAATTAATTTATATTACACTAATTCACAACAAACGTCTTAGAGCACTATACAAAAACATCCACATATAATATAAATGGCAATTAATGAACCTCATCTGTCTGAAGAATGAAGCCAAAAGATTGCATTGAACCTCCACTTGTTAAACCCCCCATGCTAATAGTAAGCTTAAAATCAAGAGGAAAAAACCTCCGGCAGAACCGGGCTTAGCCATCTACCACATATAGCTAGGGAAAGAGAGAACAGGAAAGCAATACAATCAAACACAAAATGGCTAATGCTAAAGGAAGGGGTGCGGAAAGATTAATACTCAATTTTAGTTACGCATTTTTCATCACACAACTACGTCAAACCAAACAGAAAACAAAGGGAATCACAGAAATCAGAAAACCAGGAGACAGAAACTGTGAACCGCAAATCCAGAAAGAACGCTCAAAGAACAAAATTTACACAAAGAGACACAGACCATGAGATAATTAGAATGATGTGCAATTCTTCTACATATTGCTGTTTTCTCAATTTTCACGTTACACATGATTAATGCTGAATTGATTCATTCAGTCTAGTCAAATCTTTTCAGGTCAAATGATAAATTCTTGCAGAAGTACAGTAAATATTATGACGTGTACCTCTTAAAATAGAAATGTTACTCAACACTGCACAGTTTTGTAAGCTCTCAGGTTATGTTTGTGTGTAATCATTGTTGAAATGTAATGAAGCAATAGTCATTAGGTCTGAAACATGCTTCAAAATGCTTATATGTATCACAGCAGTCAGATGATGATAGTGTTAATAGCAGCCCAAACAGAACATGGTAATATTCTAGTTAGAACTGACAACAGTTGTTGAAATACATAACAGAATGGCATATGCATTGTAAAAAGTCCAACAACTGTCTAGATAGCAGCACAAATGTATTGTAGTCCTGCAATGCTTCGCTCACAATTTGACAATCATCACTTGATGTTCTTTGCCATGAGCAACTGAATCATTCACAGCATACCCTGATGTACTGATTGCTTCTAACATTAGATCACAGTGACATCCTCATATACAGGGTAACTGGACAACACAAGCAATCTACAATGCAACCCCTATCAAACTTCATCAAATGTTGCAAATATCTGTCTACAAGATCTTGTATCTGATGACCTGAACTCACTGTTAGGCAGTCAATCAACTGTCTGATAACATGATCACTCCACTCATGATGCCGCCACATGTGGCCTGTGGTGCTCATTATTTACCTACCAGCTCCTTGTAACTATTTACATACCCATTAGTGGTCTGTGAGTAGATGAAATTATCTTCAAAGAAAACCTTTCTTTTAGGGTGCTTAACTTTGTTGTTATGTGGTATTTTCATTAATGCAAACACATAAACATCCATCCATCCATTATCTACTGCTTAATACTAGTCGGGTCGCGGGGGTAGCAGTTTGAGCAGGAAGGCTCAGACTTCTTATTCCCCAGCCACATCTTCCAGCTCTTCTGGGAGGATTCCAATGTGTTTCCAGGCCAGCCAAGAGACATAGTCTCTCCAGCGTGTCCTTCCCTGGTGTCTCCTCCCAGTCGGACATGCCTGGAGCACCTCCCTAGGGAGGCGTCCAGGAGGCATCCATAACAGTTGCTTGAACCACCTCAACTGGCTCCTCTCGATATGGAGAGGACCACCTCATTTCGACCGCCTATATCCGCAATCTTGTTCTTTCGGTCACTACCCAGAGTTTGTGGCCATGGGTGAGAGTAGGAACATAGACCGACCAGTGAACAGAGAGCTTTGCCTTACAGCTCAACTCCCTCCTCACCACAACAAACTGGTACAGAGTCAGCAAAACTGCAGAAGCTGCACCGATCCATCTGTCAGTCTCACGCTCCATTCTTCCCTCACTCGTGAACAAGACCCCAAGATACTTAAACTCATCCACTTGAGGCAGAACCTCATCCCCAACCTGGAGAGAGCAATCCACCAATTTCCGACCAAGGACTGTGGACTCAGATTTAGAGGTGCTGATCCTCATACCAGCCGCTTCACACTCGGCTACAAACCTCTCCAGTGAGAGCTGGCACAATGAAGCCAACAAGACCACATCATCTGCAAATAGCAGAGAAGGAATTCTGAGGCCACCGAAACGGACACCCTCCGCCCCTGGCTGCACTGAGAAATTCTGTCCATTAAAGTTATGAACAGAATCGGTGTCAATGGGCAGCCCTGGCGGAGTCCAACTCCCACCCCGAAAGGGTTCAACTTATTGCCGGCAATGCAAACCAAACTCTTGCACCGCTTGTATAAGGACTGAATGGCCCATAACAATGCACCCACAATCCCATACTCACAGAGCACCCCCCACAGTGTACCCAGAGGAACACGGTGGAATACCTACTCCAGGTCCACAAAACATATGTGACTGGATGGGCAAACTCCCATGACCGCTCAAGGACCCTAGTGAGGTCGAAAAGCTGGTCTAGTGTACCTTGACCAGGACAGAATCTGCATTGTACCTCCTAAATCTGAGGTTCGCCCATCAATCGGACTCTCTTCTCCAGCACCCCTGAATAGACCTTACCGTGGAGGCTAAGAAGAGTGATGCCCCAATAATTGGAACACACACTCTGGACCCCCTTTATGAAGAGAGGAACCACCACCCCAGTCAGCCAGTCCAGCGGCACTGCCCCTGATGTGCATGTGATGCTGCATAGACGTGTCAACCAAGACAGCCCCATAACTTCCAAAGCCTTAAAGAAATTAGGGTGGATTTCATCCACTCCCGGAGCACTGCCACCTTGGAGCTTTTGAACTACCACGGTGACCTCAGCACCAGTAATGGACAGATAAACCCCAAAGTCCCCAGGCTTTGCTCCATCCATGGAAGACATGCCAGTGGGACTGAGAAGGTCTGAGATGTATTTCTTCCACCTTTTGATGACATCATTGGTTGAGGTCAACAGCATCCCACCTTCACTGAACACAGTGTTAGTAAAGCGCTGCTTTCCATGCCTCAGCCACCGGATGGTTTGCCAGAATCTCCTCGGAGCCGATGGAGTCCGACCAGTTCGATAGGACTCCTTCTTCAGTTTGACAGCCTCTCTAATCTGGGGTGTCCAGCAGTGAGTTCAAGGATGGCCACCACGAGAAGCACCGACGGCCATAGCGCAAGGCAGCCACCTCGATAATTGAGACACGGAACACGGCCCACTCGGATTCAATGTCCCCTGCCTCAGCTGGGATGCGGTTAAAGTCCTCTCAGAGGTGTGAGTTGAAGATCAGTCTGACAGGTTCTTCTGCCAGGCGTTCCAAGCAAACCCTCACTACTCGTTTGCGTTTACCAGGTCTGTCCGTCAAGTTCCCCCGCCATCTGATCCAACTCACTACCAGGTGGTGATTAGTTGACAGCTCAGATCCTCTCTTTATCGGACTGTCCAAAACTTACGGTCGCAGGTCAGATGATACAACTACAAAGCCAATCATCAATCTACAGCCTAGGGTGTCCTGGTGCCACGTGCATTCATGGGCATCCCTATGATTGAACATGGTGTTTGTGATGGACAAACTGTGGCTTGCACAGAAGTCCAACAACAGAACATCACTCGGGTTCAGATCAGAGAGGCTGTTCTTCCCAATCATGCCCCTCCAGGTCACACTGTCATTAGCCACGTGAGCATTGAACTCCCCCAGCAGAATAAAGGAGTCCCCAGCTGAAGCACCTTCCAGCACCCCTGCTAAAGACTCCAAGAAGGCTGGGTACTCTGAATCGCTATTCGGCGCAAAGGCACAAACAACTGTTAGAGCCCATCTCCCCACTGCATGGTGCAGGGAAGCTACCCTCCCATCTACTGGGAAAAACTCCAACACACAGACACCAAGTCAGGGGACCAAAAGTAGACCCAAACTAGCTAGGCGCCTCTCACCATGGGCAACTCCAAAAAATAATAAAGTCCAGCACCTCTTGAGGAGATTGTTTCCAGAACCCATGCTGTGTGTCGAGGTTAGCCCAACTATATCTAGTATGGCCCCTCCTGCAGTTAGTGGGCCCACAGAAAGGCAAACCCATGTACTGTAGCTCGTTCGGGCTGAGCTCGACCGGTCCCCATGGATAGAGACATGGCCCCCAGGCGCTCAATGAGTCCCTCCCCCAGGCCTGGCTCCAGGGTGGGGTCCCAGTAACCCACGTGCAGGCAAGGGACGTTCCTTGTTGTTTTCTGTCCTTAGGAGTCTTCCGAATCGTTCTTTGTCTGATCTGTCACCTAGGACCAATCCACCTTGGGAGACAATGCCCCCGATAGCATAGCTCCTAGAACCATTGAATCAACACATAAACATGCAAAGCACAATTCTCACGTGTTAGTTTTTGTTTGAAGTTTAAAGATTCTATATTCATAAAGCTTTAAATATATATTAAAAAAACTTTTTTCCAAGTTTTAAAAGTTATAAACCTTCATCTTTAGTATATTGTTTGTCTTACATGTTCTGTTGTTCTGTACGGTTTAAGATTGCACAAAGGTTTTGATGATAAAAAAAAATATTTAGACTCAATTATTACAATTAAAAAATGTTTCCAATCATTTTGTCTTCAGAATATATTGCTATTTAGTATTTTCTTCTTAACCTCACCTGGGTTACTCGAGCCAGAGCTTTCTGCCAACACCTCTCTTCTTCACTTTTGTGATCAGTAATCAGTCAGCTGTGATGCATAGTTTTGTAACCTTGACTTTCAAGATAAGATTTCACCTATCCATTGGAAAGGTCAGGACTAGATGTTAATTAACAGGAGTGAAATGAACTAATGGGGGTTTTCGAGTGGCATTTTACAAGACATCTAATTACCCCCACCCCCCAAAAAAAAAAAAAAAAAAAATCAGTCAGACATTCTTTGGTGTACAATTCCTAAAGACTTTGACATAAAGGTGTTAAACATCCAAACGTTTTGCTCAGAAGTAAATAATAACACACCTACACACACACACACCGTATTTTCCGCACCATAAGGTGCACTGAATTATAAGGCGCAGTATCACTGAACGGGTCTATTTTCATACATAAAGCGAGTATCAATGAACGGGTCTATTTTCATACATAAAGCGCCTCCTATTAAAAAGGCACATCAAGCAAAATAAAACAGTCATTTAAATCAAACTTTATTTAACTACCATAATTCACAATAACTCTCAACATTGTTCAGTTGTAAGACATAATAATACACTCACATTTTCAGTTCCTAAGTCTTCCATAAATCCCCCAGAGTCATCCTTCTCAGTGTCTGAGTTAAACAGCTGGGCCATTTCAGCATTAAGCATGCCCAAATCCTTCCCGTAATCATCTAAGTCAGTCTTGTTGCTATTATTTAACTGTTCCGTGATTATTCCAGCTTTCATGAAAGCTTGGACGACACTTGTGTGTGTGTGTACTTGTATTTGTTACATTTTTAAGACAATTTCTGGTATACACACCTACCTTGCCAAGACCAGTCCTAATACGAGACCGGTCCTAATACGGTGGGATTCCATTTTTGGGTTGGGGGTTTGTTTTAGGACTAATGTGTGAATTGAGTTTAATCTAGGTTTAGGGTCAGGTATGTACTGGCGGGGTTAGAGTTAGGGTCAGGTGTCAGGGTTAGGCTGTAGAAATTACGGGAAATGAATAGAAGTCAATGCACAGTCCTAATAAAGATAGAAATACAAACCTGTGTTTGTGTGTGTGTGTGTATTATGTATCATGTATTACTGTTTTGTTTGTTTCGTTGTAATTTTTTTATAGATGCACTTTTATTGGGCAAACTACAAAATAACAATACGAAGCATTTTTGAACCAGTCATGGTCTGTTATTGTTACTTTTATGTGTCTCTGGTGAATCCCACACTGAAGCCTAAACTTCCAGGAATCATCATCATTATGATCATATATTGTTTGCATATTGTCTTGTTTTCTAATAGGATTTAAACAAACAAATTCCAAAGTGGAACTTTGCAATACATTTTAAGAAGCTTGGAAAAAAATATTCCTAGAAGCTACTGCTAACCTAAAAGTTTCAGACTGAGTACAAACAACAAAAATCATGCCAAAAATATCCCTGTTCAAAAACTTTGGATAAACCCTAGCCTTTTTCTTTTTTTCTCAAGAAAATAAAACATACTGGATAAATATTTTTTACACAGTACAATCTATGAGCAAATCTTCAGCCATTTGCCATCTTGTGTATGTTCAAGTACAGAGAAACAAAGTTCTGTCACAAGGCTAAAAATACAGACAAAACCACTTAATTTTCACAATTTGGCATTAACTGTTTGAAGAGAAAGCCTGGAGAGCAAGCACACAAACTCCACACAAAGGGGAAAGCTTACCCACATCCTGTTATCTAGGACTTAAGTGCCATATTAATAGCCGTTAATGTTCCTTACACTGGCTTACACCCACCATTGACTTCAAACAGTGATTGCCACTTTGTCTGGTTTTGATCACATATCTGCCTGAGTGGACATGACTGTTGCAGCGTAGAGTACTTTGGATATGTGTTTGTGTATGTGAGCATTTATCCCCAGAATACGGTTTACACCGAGTGAGCACAAGCTTTGAGAGCTAACGTGGCATGGAAGGCACATAGCAACAGGAAGCTGTCCGTTTTACAATAGCAAACTTTCTTAAATGCTCTGAAAAACATGATGCTAAGTGGAGTGTCACCTGTTTCTTCTTCTCCTGTGGCTTTTCAAAGGTTCAAAATAGTGCTCTTATTTTGTGGTTTGATCCTGCATAACAGGGAGTGTGCACTCTGTCCACTGAGTCCCTGATGGGTCTTTATTGTCCCCTTCTCTCACTTTTATCTTGGTCTGTTCTACCCTCCATGTTGTTCTTTCTCCCCTGCAGCTATAAGTGCCTGACCCTTGCATCACCATCTGGTCCATATTGGGGACTGCCACTGTCATCTGCTGACAATTACTGTCACCTGCACTCTGTGCAATACGATAAACACTTGATGTCACTGGTGGCTAACTGCAGCATTCACAATGCTTGTTAAGGCCAGCACAGAGCTGGTTGGAAAGAGAGTTGGCATAAACTGATTTGAAGGTAGCATACAGATGCATTACCCCAGTAGGCCAATATTTTTCACCAATCTGAACACAGTTTGAAGACAAATGCAAAGTGCAAGTGCAAATATTAATTTGTGTTCCATCAAAGTTTGTTAAAAATCATAAAAAATAACAACATCCTCTGCTTGTCATTACTGACATTATTTAAGGTCAAGAATTTCCCATAAAAATGTTTATGTATCTAAATTACTGGTCTTTACTTGCACAGGAAATCCATCTCTGCTGATATACAGTATCTCAATGATAAATACTTCCCTTCAAATATTTATATTAGACTCAGGAAACCACAAAAACATAATAGTTTAAATTAGAGTCATCAAAGCCAAGAGGTTTGTCATACCACATCCTATTTTTGAAGTTTGGGATACTTTTTTTCACATACTGCGGTGACTTAAATGTGAACAACAACAACAAAAAAACTCAGAAGCCAAAGGTTGCGCAATCATAATGATTTAATGATGGCCTACCCTTGCTGCAGTACAGTGTAAATCCTTCCACACAAAGAATATAGCTTTGTCCCCGTTAGTGCTCTATCCTTCTGGGCCTCTGCTACTAAATCTGCTGGTGACTGACAATTATTTGACCAATGTGAAGAGGCTAAAACCTATAACACACACACACACACACACACACACACACACACACACACACACACACACACACACACACACACACACACAC
>JAVKLF010000042.1:18713022-18724148 GCA_034783495.1 Millerichthys robustus
CACACACACACACACACACACACACACACACACACACACACACACACACACACACACACACACACACACACAACACACAACACACAAAGCAGGAAGAGAATTATCTGGAGAAAGGACAGTAATAAATACCCGCAATATAGGAGGTCAGCAGAGGTCGATTGGTGAGGACAATCTACTGTCATAATTTGTTTAAGGGTCTGCGTCCCATAGCTATTTGGAGGGTTGTTGACGTTGCCTGGGAGAGAGTTGGATGCAAACAGTTCATTATTCAGTGAAGTGAAATGGTCTTTTGTTTAGATCAGTCACAGCTGGAAGAGCTTCCAGTGGCACTGCCATATAAACTGGGTTTAAAAATCGTACTGCGAGCAGCATGGCTGTGATGATCGGTGATGTTTATCTCATTAAATACACTGACAATCAATAGTGAAGGCTAAAACCCTTTAAATTAGTTTAGTCCAACTTTTGACTTGTGGAGAAAATGCATTTAAAGATAAAAAAGAGTTTAATTGACTGAAAGCATTGTTCTGAGCATAAAAGATTTTGATGACTACTTTCATGCTTACATTTCATTGTGGGTAATTTCTATTTTCCATTTGGTGCCTCACTAAGGCTTTATCTGCCCTGTACTAGATATTTAGAAAAAAATAAAGTTTTATTGAAAAAAAAAAATCACATAATCCTAACAAAAACACAAAAATCCCAATAACTCACATTTAGGTTGTAAGAACATTCACGTCAAAGTAGAGAAAAAAGAATATTACTGGCTTGACAAAAGATTCATTTTTTTAATTGAAGATTTTCTCATTTTTAATATCTATTTCAAAACAATTTGACAGCAACAAAACCAGGATAAAGTAAGTTACATAAGAACAAATGACTTTATTTTATGTTCATTTTATGTTTCTTTCTGTTTATGTTGTGCACATTCAAAAAAATGTTGCTTTGTCACAGATAAGCTCCAAAATCTAAACTTTACAAATGTCCACTTTCTTCAAATTTTAAAGAAAGAAATGCTGGGTTCTTTTCAACAAAACTCTGTTTGTGTGTGGATGGGAGGTGCAAACACAGCATTTTTTTTCTATTTTTTTATTTCTACAGTGTGGACTGAAAATAAAGTGATAGAAAAATACATATGTTACATATTTTAACTGAGCTTCAGATAGACACTTGAAGAAAACATATTTCCTTGTTATAGTATCATCAGTTCTGACGTGTTAAAGAGACTTTAGGTTTAACTGAACATGTGTAGATGACATTGAGAGCGTTGATTAGAAAAGCAACACTGGCCGGGGAGAAATATGATGTTTTTAGATGCAATAAAGTTTTAAAAGAATACAGAACTGGCTCTCTGCGTATGATTCTGGCTTTCAACTAAAAGAACGCAAAAAGATTTTTATTTTACACGTATCTTGTAGTTTGGTCATTTACATATAAAACGTCCATAAATTATACTGCTAAATTATAGCTAAAATAACTTAAAATGATGAAGCAGTGCTTTTGGAATATAATATTTAAATAAATCTTATAGAAAAGTAAAAGTTTGAGACAGAAGATTTGTGGTGCATTTTACTTTACTGTTTAAGAAAAAGAAAAGCCCTCATCAGGCGGGCTACTGAAATCCATTTATTTTTAGTTATTTAAAGGCTGTCCTATCTCAGAAACTTTGCCAATAAAGTCAATCAGAGATGAGTTGTTTGTTCACTGTCAAAAAAAAAAGAGACACGATTAAAAAAGACCCCAGCCAGCATGCAGTCGCTACTCACAGACCTTTCCATTTTCAGGGTGTGGCTGATGGATGGGCCTGCATTTCCCAGGCCTGGAAATCACACACCCCCATCCCACCTCCCCATCCCCTAGAGCTTGGACAGGTGATACAAGTGTATATTTATTTATTTCCTTTAATACTCTTCTTTATCTCCTTCATTGTTAGTAGGCCTGTGAGATTGATCAATATTTAATTTTCTGCGAGAAGAAATGGGGAGGAATGGGGGCTGCAGTAACACTCAGGAAATCTTCCTTAACACATTGGCTTCATTCTCTCTTCCTTTTCCTTTCCTTTACTCATCCTTTCCTCATCTTTTGTCTCATTCCATTCTTCTATGTCCCTGACATCTTCTCCTTCACACCTCCTTCCTGTTACTCTGTAAACAATTGTTTCTCTAAAGGAAACACCTCCTTTTTCTGTTCACCACAGTGATAAAAAAACATAAATCTAGATGGGGTTTGCCTTAAATGTAACAAAGGATCATAAAGGGAAACTCTGTGCCCTTTCAGAGAAAGACCTTGCCATGAACACAGCCTTTTGGTGACCTTTGAGCCCATATGGTCATTGTGCATTGCTTGAATATGCCATTTAATGACTGAGCAGGCTAATCAATGGACCATTTTTCACTTGAAGAGTGGGAGGATTAGCTTTGTTCTTTTGCTGCATGTAAAGAGAGAGGTGAATTAAAGTAGAATTTCAAGCAAAACATGATAATTATGTATTTTCTATGTTTTTTCTCTCAATCAGATGCAGCCTTAGATGATGCAGACATGCTAAACTCTGTTGACCACATTAAAGTAATGTATAAAGTGTGACAGTGCAAAAAATACATGCTTCAACATGGCTCCAAAATAAGAAATTGGAAGCCTGGCCCTGCCAATAAAGCCTTGAGACAACTGCTTAGTCAGGTTCAACTAATCATGTCTTTTTGTCAATGTATTTGAAACGAGGGAATTGCTGTCAATGACATAAGCCATTATTGTCTTGACCCTAGAGCCCTCTTTAATTAACCCATACATTATATTTAATGCCAGCAAACAGGATTTTCCTATTTTTGACTTAAACAAGTCACACACTGGAAAGATTAGAAACCTAAATCTCGGTTTTATGGTAAATGCCCGTAAATGGTTTGATACAAATCACAACCTCAGATCAGTTTTACCATCAAAGAAGGGAACACATGTTGCAGAAAAGAAAGAAAGCATTCTTTTTTTCTTACCTTTCAGATACCAGTTTATGGAGGAATGTTAAATGGCTCGCTGTGGTTGAAGCCCATTCTCATACTTGAATCAAAAAGGATGAACCATCCCTGTTTAGCTGTTTGCATTATCTGCATTGCTGTACAGTAGATGATGATGAAAGGGTGCTGATAGTTTTGACTTCAGGCCATTGCTGATCTCTGCCACTAAAATGCTCATAGTCTCTGACCCCCCCTCCCACCTCACCAACCTCACCCTTGCCCTGCCTGGTAATCGCCGCCAGACGGGAGCAAAGGAATCCATTTGCACATGTTAGTGGTTTATGGATCATTGCATCTTCTGCTTTTCAGCAGTGAAGAATTAAACTTTAAGATAATGCTCAACTCAAAGATTCTGTTTTATGGTATGTGCTATTACTGGTCTGGAATCTTAAGGGTCTGCAAGGTGATGCACCTTGTTAAGTTTCTGAACTTTTATGACTACATGTCACCACCAGGACCCTGAGGTCAATTGTTTAATGACTGTTAAATGTCCTTCAATCGAGACTAAAGGCTAAAGGATACAGAGCCTGTGCAGTTGTTGCCCTAGTTCTTCGAAACTTTTTGTCATTTCCACTATGTTCTGTGAACTCAATAGATTTTTTTTAAGAACTATCAAAAGACTCATTTTTTAAACTGGCATTTAAGTAGCATTCTGGTGATATGTATCTTTATATTGTTCTTTAAAGGTTTTGTTCTTTAAAAGTTTCTTTCCATTGTATCCTATGTCTTAAATTGCTGTATTTTGGTATGAAACACTGTATTTTTCATCTTGAAACGCTGTGTATAAATTATATTTACTTATATAATTATTGGATCCTATAAATTATTTTTGCATGATAAGACCATACTTACACAAAATGCAAATGACCATATTATTTTTGGGGAAGAGCCATAACCTTTTTTTTTTATTCCTGTTTTAGATAGCTCTGACGTCAATATGGAGAAAGTTTTAATTCTAACTAAACAGACGAACTATTGGCTAGTGTGAGTAGGGCCTAGTCCAAATGAAATCGCTGCTGTCAGCAAACTCTGTTTTTGGGCTTGGCTTATTAATGTCCTAAGACCCGAACTCGTGCATGACATGCATTTTTGTCCACATATGTGGAGGTCAGGTCTTAGGAGGTAAAATTAGCCTTTAGCTGGTTAGTCTGTTTAGAATGAAACTCTTGCTCTAAACTAGTTTTTCCAAATATCTATGCATAACAGGTACGATATTTACTCTTCATGATCTCACTCAATGGGTGATGGGACACTTTTTTGTTCGTTTTTGGCAATAGGAATTTACTCATCACAAAAATATAAACCTCTAATTGTAAGTTATTCTATGTAAATCACACTGTGAATTACATACATTACAGCACTGGTTAATAACTTATGAAGTTGTTCTTCCCACAAGAATTCAGGGTTGGTTGTCTTGAAAAAGACTTTTGTCACCTCAAGTGTTAAAACAAACAACTGCTGTAACAGGGTATTTTTTTAAGTTATTAATTTGTGTATTTTTTTGAGCTTCCAAGCTGTTTTTATATGGCTTTCAACAGGTTGTCACTTATCCCATGATTGCCTGTTGAAAGGTGAAGAGATGGAGATGATAAATTTTGCATTCTGAGTTTATTTGATAGGTCTAATACTATGCATATTTGTAATAAATATAAGTTTAAGATCAGAAAGAACATTTTAGCAGCAACAAAATGAAATCATGAAATCATAATTAGTGTTTGAGAACGTGGTCTGTGAGACACTCAGCAGCCATCACACAGCGTTACACAATGGTATGACCTCTTAAACAGTGGCACTTTAAAGTATTCCTCTTCTGTTCAGTGGTCCACAGAGGCCAAGTTCTTGCCAGGGATTATCAAAGTTAACAGGATTTTAATGGGTCCAGGGAGACCGGTAAAGACCCCAGCACGGCCAGGTAGTGCTGTTCTCTTACAACCCCTCTCACTCCCTAATGCAGTCGGGCAGTACTTTCAAGCATCAGCCAAATAATAAACAGATGGTCACGAGCAGATATAGCCAGCCCCCTGCTCAAAGCAAGGCCAAAATGGAATGACAGGGAATTAAAGGCAGGATACAATTTGCATGTCAAAATGTAATGGTCACCCTTCACTGCGAAAATTGAAAATTAACCTCTGGTGTTTTTGGATCATTCACAGCTGATATTGTCGGAGCACAGAACACTTTTAGGGTAAAATGGGGAAGGAGAGACTATGAGGGATTGATGTTAAATTGTATTATGGCTATTTTATGTCTTCCCTGTTTAAAACCAGTTGCAGCAGCAAAAGAAGATGTTAGAGCCTAGTTTGCACTTACTGATTTATGTCCTTTACTCACAGTTTATCAGACCTTATCATTTCACACACGGCTGTTAAGGCCCACTGATCCTAAATAGAGCTTTAAATGGTGCAAGTCCTAAATTTCTATGTGATTCTGTTTGCAAAACAAAATGCCACTCATTTTTCAAAGAATTATGGAATCTAAAAAACAAACGAGTCATGGTCCTGCTTTTTCCCCAACCTCCTGGATTAATGTTTTCATACAAATAGGCTGGCCTCTTTTCACCATTCCTGTTGCAATAATCCATGCAATAAATCCCCTCTACAAGAAAGGGCTTATGATGCTAACCTTGTCATATTCAGCAGCTGTCAGCAAAATGGCCACTGTACCAGGCCAAGCTGGTAAAGTGGCCTATTCATTATCCTAATCTCATTAGTTAAGATCTGTTAAGTAGAGACTGGTTTTAATGCATGCTTTTTCCTTTTAATTATTGACCGTAAATACATTGGAGTGCATTAGGCCCTGAGGGCGAAGAGCAGAGCGGCTCCTAATAGATTAGGGGACAAGCACATTATCTAAATGTACATATCTAACTAATCATGCATCAGCCATAGCCACAAGAGCAGAGTGACATCAATTGCAGTTTGACATTTGACCCCGGCTGTGGCCTCTCGGTGGTCCAACCTCATAACAATCTGACTCACTTTGACAAACAGAAAGAAAGAAAAAGAAATGACGTCAAGACTGCATCAAGCTTCTATCCCCACTTTCCTTCTCATAATGATCAGGGCTGTAATGTTATTTCTGAAAGCCTGCAGATTAATTCTAAACTGCTACACAGTTAATCATGTTGGAGATTAAATGATTTGTGGATTAAACTTAAAATATTGAGGAAGCAAGTCAGTTAGTTTGAAAACCAGCATGAATGTTGGGTGATCTCATAAAGATGAAAAGGACAGAGAAGTGCTAAAGTCTGATTGTACACTGTATGAAAAAAAAATAAAAATGGTGAATGTCCTAGCAGAAAACTACCTGGACATTTTTTTTTTGTTTGTATGGATATTTGCAAAAAGCAAATATAATTTAAATAAATACATAAAATCTTCTTTTACAGTTTATTATGTTAAATTTACAAACATTTCCTTGCCAAAATCAATAATTCTGTATTTTTACAATATATTTTCTGACACAAGTACAAGCACTTTTGTCATTATATTGTATTGTATTGTATTGTATTGTATTGTATTGTATTGTATTGTATTATATTATATTATAACTTTTCTGTCAATTCTTTTTTCAAAAGTTCATCTCTCTTACAGAAACATTATCACAACATAAATGGGGTGTTTTATGTTTTTTTCAGTCTGAAACTGACTGTTAAAAATTGTCATTTTGAGGTAACTATAAAATAAAATGTCTGTAGTATAGCTGTCAAACACAATAAAAAAAAATAAAACAAAGTATATGCACAAAGCACTGCTCCATGTTGGACTGCCCCTGAAAAGGCTTTCTTTCCTTTTCTATAATTTAACACTTCTTGTGTTGATTTAACACTTAAAAATTGTAAAATTAACGTTTTTTTAGTGTTGATTTGACACTGTTTAGCTAGTAAATCAACACCAATAGCGTTAATTTAACACTGACATATTTGCTGTGTAAGGTCACTGTGGCCCATGTCCAGTAGTCACTGTGCGAGAGGACAGGCACACCCTGGACAGGTAGCAATCCCATCACAGGAACACAGAGACAAATGATCAAACAATTATTCACACTCTCACCCATACATAGAGAAAAGTTTGAGTTACCATTGAAGCCAATATGCATGTTTTAGTTCAATATATCAAACCTTTTGGTCTGTGGAGTACCCAGAAAAAACTTGCAAATGGAGAGCGTATAAACTCCACCTCCTCCTCCAGGTGTGAGGCAAACTTGGGCACAAAGCGATAGTGGGTTTTCTCATATTCTGCATTTGTTCAGTCTTCTCCAAGACAACACCAATGAAGGTTTCATAAAACTTCATTTTATGGGTAAAAAGAAAACAACAACATTTTCTGACCAAGAGTTTTGTTTGGATGGGTGACCCAAAGCAGTGGAAATAAATCTTTTTTTTATGTGTGTGTTTTTTAATTATGGGTAGGATAGACGGACAGAATTTTTGGCAAGAAAATATGGTATTCATAAAAACTCAGTTTTGGTTATTCGTATGGAAATCCCAAAGCTTTACAAAACTGATGACATGGCAGCCCATTTCACACATGCCTACAATCAAATTGTGCCCTAAAATCCCAAACAAAAATGCTTCTTAATGTTTCTGTATCTGTCTTCTTTTATCCCAATTGTTGCCAACAAACTTTGATCTTTTAATGAAAACGTTAATAAATGAAGAAAAAAATGTAAATGAAAAACACAAAGAAAAATGTTTTGTCTCTATTGTCCTCTAAACATCCACAGCACCACACAGTTTGTTGGACTATAATAATACTTCAATTTACTGGCTACAGCAAACACACTGGTCATGGTGAAATAAAGATTAAGTGAAAGAAAAGTCTGCATTAGGTTTTAACATTCAGCTTTAGTGTCTTTTTGTTGAAATGATATTGTAATTACCACATATTCATGTCGTGCCGAGAGACTCACACAATGTCTCAATTTGTAATATTTTCCCATGAGATATTCAATGCTTCCATGCCTTTGTAGTAATTTCCCAGCGTTTCCACTGTATTTAATAAGCAGCTAAAAGGATTATGAGCTTTCAGCAACCCTTTACATTACGTTCACTGTTTGAAATTGCAAACTGTTCATGCAGAAGTGCAGTAATTACCGTCTTACTATTCTGAAGTTAAATACAGGTGATGTATCTGCTGCGTTTCCCCCTGTTAATTACTGTATGTCTGACAACATGTGTATATGTGCGTACATGAACTCCTTTCATCATCAGCCTGCTCCAAACATCCCAGCTTCATTCGTTTGAATCAATTATTTCTGGGCCAACATGTATGGATGGATGTCTGAGAGCAGCAGGTCATAACGGTAATATTGTATCAGCCATATTAA
Source organism: Millerichthys robustus (assembly GCA_034783495.1). NCBI lineage: Eukaryota > Metazoa > Chordata > Actinopteri > Cyprinodontiformes > Rivulidae > Millerichthys > Millerichthys robustus. The sequence continues at coordinate 18,721,356 of JAVKLF010000042.1, forward strand.
CGAGTCGATGCGAGCCCACGGCAGGTTGATTTAATTACACTGTTTTACATGAGCTCGATTAGACAGCCTTCCCCCGGAGTGAGTACAGACTATATGTCATAATTATAATAAGAGTGCAAATGATGAACAGTTCAAAGTAATTTCCCTTTGTGGTTTGTCATTGTTAATCGTTGTGGGTAATTTTTCTTTGCTGATGTGTGTTTATGCAGCATTCGCAGTGTTAATTTAGAGACAAACTGTGGGGAAGAAATGAAATTGATTTGAAATTATTACCCAATACAGTTACAGAAAGCAAACACATTTAATAAATTTTGCTTAGTTTCTCATCTGTTTGAAGTGAAATGTATAAAAGATTCCCTGCAGCTCAATTATTACATTTTCCCTGGGGCATATTTAAAAATAAAAATGGTTATTGTGTCTTATGTTCAGAGTCTAAATGGATAACTTTAATTAAACTGAACCTGACATTTAGTCCTAAAATAAGTAAATAAATAAATAAATGTGGATCATTTTTTGTTGTCTTTATTTTAAGTTACCGATTACACCCCAAACCTGGCACCGATCACAGAGCAAAAATAATTAACTTGGGAATGTTCTTTAAACTTAATTTACATATAAATGTGGTTTGTATAAAAATAAAGAATTAACAGAGGTACACATCTCTGATAAATGACACCCTCAAGACTACAATTTAAAAATGTTAAACATGCTGATTTTATTCAAGAACTATTTCTTTTTGACCGTTTTTTTTTTTGTTTGTTTTTTTTCAGTCGAGGAGGGGTTGAGCCTTAAAGTGAAGACTTCAGGTTTTCATGTTTTCCAACTGATTTCTTCTTGTTGTACTTCTTACTGTCGTCTTTTTTTGTTTTAAACGTACGTTGTCCCCTCGCAGCAAAAAGTGTGAGGTTCAAAACTACGCTGCAGTCTTTCTGCAGGGTGTTTGAATATTCTCTCAATGCATTTGTGGATTTTCTCTGAGTACTTCTGTTTCCTCCTACAGTCCAAAGTCATGCCTGTTAGGTTAACTGACAGCTCTAAATTGTCACTAGATGCCAGTGGGAGTAGTAGTCTGGTTTGTTTGTTTCTGTGTAGCCCTGTCTAAAGTGTACCCTGCCTCTCACCCAATGACCAGTGATGCCTGTGCAAATTCTCAGTTATCATCGCAAACAGCAAACCGGCTTAAATCAAAGGCAATCGGACTTTAGCTCAGTTCTCTCTGAAAACGTTTTTGTCACCCATCCAGGAGTTTTTGTCAGTTCTTCAGCCACCAAGTGCCCAAGTGTGAGCCACCAGAATGGACAAAGACTCCACAGCCTGTTTGCTGTTCCGACTGCTAGAAAATGAGACCAGCAGTGACACTTTACAGAAAAGGAGGCATTTGAATGTCACGTTCACATGCAAACAGAGTTTAGGTAAAATAAAGAAAAAGCAGATTTTTAAAAAAAGCTTTCCAAAGCAAAAATGTTAATTTTTTTTATTTTGTTTTATCGGTGTAGACTCAAAGATGGAGCTTTTCAAAAACAACATGGTAACCTTTTTCTTGTTTTCTCACTATGTGTCCAAGTAACCAATTATTCATTATCCAACAAAGAATAATGAATAAAGCATTGCATAAAAAAAGCTCAATAACAATGTGAAACTCTCAAACTTCTAAGAAAGCTGGGAGCTAGTGTGAGGCTTGATATCAGGATTACTGAATACAAATGATTTTCCACAGTACTTTCCAAAGTATCACTTACGTGACACATTTGCTTGCCATACAACGCTTCATGTATCCATTACTGATATAAATTTATTTAATTAATTTACACAAGTTGAAGTGGGCACAGTTACAGTGTTTCTACAGGATGGTCCAGGTACAAGTTTTGCATCCTGCCCCTCCTTTAAAAAAAACAGGACTTTGTTCTTCATTAAAATAAATAAATAAAAACATGTAGTTCTTAACTTGCTGTTTATCTTTTGTTTTAGTTTGTTTGGATCAGGTTAAAGAACTAGAATTCATTATTTTTCTGTGTAGATTACAATTCTTAATTTGTATTCACGTGCCCACACGATGAATACAAGCTCTTGCGAGACTTGGCCATGAAACATTGACATTCAAAAAAACGTTACAACTCTGGCTTTTCATTGTTTGTTTTGCCACGATGATCTGCTTTGTCATTTTTCAGTTTAAACTGTTGGAACATTCTCATTTTTAAAGCAATTCTTGGCTTTCTCTCAACATTTCTGCAATTATTTTGTTTATGACTTGTTCTTTTTGATTGTGTGCACTACTGTACTGTACTGATTCTAAGAATCAGCTCTAAAGCCAGTTAAACTTGTGTCTCTGAGTGAATTTACATTTTTTTTGTTGTTGTTTTACACAGGCGTCCTGAAAGTTGTCTGACTCATTTTTGTTTTATATTGGTTAAAATTGTAATGACCGTTTATGTTTATCTTTTTTATGTGTTTTTATTCTTTAATTTAAGTTATTTAGAGTAACTTTTTTTGCAACACAGAAGTGTTTAAAGTTGATATTTAATGAAAAACTAATTCAACATTTTTTTAAATTTTAAAATTTAATTATGTTGACAACAGATACATTTTCTTATTGACTATATTTACTAAAGCGGCAATTTTAGTTAGGACCAATTTTTACACATTGCAAAGTAAAGTCAAAGTAATTTCAGTGTTTCAAGGTTTTTATTCTGAAATATATTCAAATTAAATCTAATTTTGATTGGAAAGCAGCAAGTTTATTACTACAGCCAAACTGACTGACTAATAATAATAATAATAATAATAATAATAATA
>JAVKLF010000042.1:18758993-18769273 GCA_034783495.1 Millerichthys robustus
GTGAGCCTCATTACAGCCAATTGGCAGCTGAGGTAATGGTTGGAGGTCACAGAGAAAGAAAATTAAAGAAAATATATATCCCAAGACAAAAGCAACAGACAACACATCATTGTAGTTCAGCTCCCTGAGAGTTTTATTAAATTCAAAGGTAACGTCATGCAATTTAACGCTCTGGTGTTCCAGATTTGTAACTTGTGCTCCGATCATGGCCCTCCTTCAAGACAATGTGCAAGTAACTGGTAGCATGTGTGTCTATGGATAATTACTTCTGGTGACACTGTAAGTAAAATATAACAAGGAGAGCAGGGTTTGCCGGTGAGCTCACCACATTGATGAATTGGCCTCTAGGGACACCAAGACTTCAAGAAGCTCCTGACCTTGGCCTAGCTCGCTGATGACTAGCATGTGTGACTAGCTCAAAGGATGAGACAGCTGCTAGAGACACTATTACAAACTGAATAGAGAAATTGTTGGAAGTGGAGGTGATTGACAGCTTCAGCTTTACCACTCCCAATGCACTGCTTGATATCTGAATCAAATAAACAAAGTCAGAAAACTACTGTTTCTTAGATTATTGAAGCATATGGATATATACTAGACTTAAGTGACTGGCCATACTTGATTTGTATGCAAGGTGATTATTTCTCAGATTTATTATTTTGTGCCTGGTAAAAGAAGGGGCAAATCATATTCTGACTTGAATCATTTTCTTAGGATGTATCTTTAAATATAGGCAGTAAGCACTGAATCTTCTTGTCAGACAGCAGACCAGTTTTATTTTCCAGACAAACTTGTTTCTTAAACCAGAGGCATTACGTGTTCATGGCTTTGTAGCGCTAATTTTCAAAGACCTGCAATAACAGCTCCCTAGTTGCCCACCATCCTTAGACTTCCTTGCAACCCCATCCACGCTTGCCCTCTCAAAGGGAATTATAAACCCATTAATCAGATTATGTCATGGAGTACATGTGGTCTGCATTTTGTTATATGAGTCAGTCTGTTAGATAAACAACTAAGGTCTTTCATACAGTTTGGGACATTACAACTGTATTTGCTCTGTGGGAAGCTTAGAGAAAATTGGTCTGAAGCAGTGTGCTGGAGTAATTGACCAATTTGTGGGTTTTTTTCAGAAAGTCGTGGCATAGTAAACCCTGGTTCTTGAGTAACTCATCTCTCACAGTAGATGTCACAAATGGTCAAGTAGTCACCTCAGTGGATCAGCAGAGGTCCCTGCTGACCGTCTGCATTTTTGGGTGTGCTGAACCAGATAGATCTTGCAGCTGCTTTGTGTCATTTTGGTTTAGAGATTACTAAACCTACACAATCATCCACACTTATAACTAGCTCATATAACAACTTTGCACTGAAGACTGAAACTGTAATCTGGGAGGTCTATGGTTTTAAGACCAAAAATCATTTGTTTGTCAAATTATCCGATTTATAACTCACAAAGTATGATTTTGTCTTTTATTACATTGCACCTAAAACCTTACTTGATAATTCAGATTATTTAAGTCATTACAACATGGTGAAATTTTCAAATGATGTTACCTAAAACATTGTCAGAAGCTGAACCATAGACTCTCACTTGGCTAAAATGTGTAATGACCAATTAGAGGTTTTCTTCAGCATTCAGCAGATCTGCAAATCAATTGTATTTTTCAAACTGTGCATGGTCTTGAAGGTTTCTTACACCAATTTTTGAAAAGATTTGATCTTTTCATTTGTTGAGCAGTAGCAGATGATAGAGGAAGTGGTAACTGTTTAAAGTGGAAGTTCTGATTCAGAAGTTATTTTCATCACAATGGGACAAAGTCTCTGATTCTTAATGAAAATCATAATGCAGTTTCATAAGCGGCCAGAAACAAAGGTGCTAGACCATGATGCTTCTTCCACTCTATCAAGTGTTTTTACTTTTATTTCAGCTAGTATGTGTTTTAAATAATTATTCACTTTTTTGTACTGACTATACTCATTTTGTATTTCATGATAGGGACGTCAACAATATGAATAATTATCACTTGCCTCTAAAGCCGATACAAAGATGGCTTTAATTCTGTCGGTTTTTCAGATTTCGAACAAATGTTTTAGTTCAATTTGGTTCTGTTAGCCTAATATCCCATTAAATACAGGACATAAGTTACTGAAACTGTAAACAACTTTTGGAGTCACCTCAAGACGGTTGTCACAGCTGACTTTATCTGACACAACATTAGCTATAACTTAGTCAAAGTTGTACATATGTACCTACAATTTAAGTAGCAATAGCTGAAAGTCATCCTCAATGCATATCACAAGCTTTAACACATCTTGTAAGATCTATCTTGTGAGAAGCAATTTTAGGTAATTTTTTTCTCAACATCAGGGCATGGTATCAGCATGGTTAATACTTAAATGAACTTTATATATTGAAACTATTACAACTTTAGGCATAGGTCTATCTGAAGATAATGCTTAATTTGGTTAACATTTGCTTTGTAGGCTCATTTTGAGCATATTTAAGTTTTAAAGAAGTGAAATAATCTGATGTCAAGATATGGAGATTTTTATTTATTGTAAGGGTTGTAAACTAATCCTAAAAAAATATTTAAAAACAAGATTTTTTTCACAGTCTCTCTAGCATGTTTAAGCTATCATTAAAGCCCTCTTTTACTAGTAGCTGATGAACATTTAATCTCTATTTTCTAAATGAGACGCTACTTCAGCTGAGGGTCTTAAAACCTTGATGTTGCCTCTCATCTGGGTTTCTTTGTACTCCTGCCAGCTTTATGGTTACATGGAAAGCGAGCCGCTCACCCTGCAGCTGTTTATCGGGACCGCAGACGATCGCCTCCTGCGACCACATGCCTTCTACCAAGTCCACCGTATCACCGGCAAAACCGTCTCTACTGCCAGCCACGAAGTCATGCAATCCAACACCAAAATCCTGGAGATCCCTCTGCTGCCTGAAAATAACATGAGGGCTATGTGAGTGCCCGGAGATGTCCACGTTTTGGGTTTTTATCAGTTCTCAGTGTTTCCAGTAAACCACTTTAATGCCTGAAGTGTCCACACAAAAATGGCTAAAAGTCCTGGAAAAGCATACCCAAATTAAATTAGATGTCCTTAAATCCTTTGGAGTACTGTACATGCAAAAGCTTGGTTTCTCTGTGGTAGTAACACACCTAACTTGTAACCTCATCAGTCAAATGTTTTAAACTACTATATAACTATTATGTAGTTATTAAAGTGGGAACACAGGAAAATTAAACACTTTCTTCTTACAGGGAATAAACTAAATAATTTATATTGCTGCACATGAAGAAATAGGTAGAGAGATTGGTCTTTTTTATTGTAGCCTATTCCTTTAATCACTACTTTTTCATTTTTGTAGTTTGTGCTTAGATTCAAAGCAGATCAGTGAAAGTTCCTTTTTCAATTCATTTGATGATTTTAACAAATATAAAAATGATTTGTCACTCTCCAGTAGTGCCAGCAGTCCTTTACTTACTGGGTGGAATGAAAAAAAAAAAAAAAAACTGCACTCAGACATTCAGCCAGCTCCACTTTGTTTTCTTTTTTTTTAAAAAAACAAAACAAAACATCATATGCATATATTTTAACTAAATACAAACAATCTTATGAAAAAACATATACATTAATACATCTGGGAACATGTCTTGTGGACAGATGAGAAGACCTGAAGCTATTTGGCAATAAGTCTCATTATTTTCTATTCACAGACCTAAATTTGAAATATGCAAAAACAAAACAAACAAAAGAGAAAACAAAATGTTTATTTGTACCTACAATGAAACATGGTGGAGGCTCAGTTATGTTCTTGGTCTGCTTTGCTTCATCTGATACAGGGTGTCTTGAATCTGTGCAAGATGCAATTAGATCTCAAGACTATTAAGGCCCTCTGGAGCAATATGTGCTGCCCAGTGTCAGAAAGCTTAGTATTAGTCACAGGGCATGGGTTTTCTAACAGGATAATGGCCCAAAACATAGCTAAAACAACCAAGAATGGCTAAAAACAAAACATTGAACTGTTCTGAAGAGGCCTTCTGGGCCAAGATCTAAATCCTATTGACCATCTATAAACGGAGCCGAAACCTGCAGCTTTGAGAAGGAACGCTTCAAACCTGAGACAGCTGAAGCCATTTACTCGTTAGGAATGGTCCAAAATATCTGTGGACAGGTGCAGAAGTCTCAGAGAGTTACAGAAAACACTTATGAGCTCATTTATCATAATCTTAGAAAAAGAGTGCTAAATTGCATGTGCAAATTAAAAAGTTGCTGTGATATTAGTGGGTGTGCTGCACGTGATTTATTGAGATTAGCTGCACAACTAATCCAGATGCAAAAAAAGTGCATTGTTGCTAAGTGTTTTTTTCTTAGGACAAGAATTGGCAACTTGTAGCTGCATGAGTAGCTCTGATGAAGCAAAGCAGACCAAGAACATAACTGAGCCTCCACCATGTTTCATTGTAGGTACAAACAAACATTTAGACCTGTCCAAAAGAAAAATAAAAAAGTGCTTTTTTAGTTTACTTTTTATTTGTTTTAATAACTTTTTGGTTGTGCAGTTAAGTTAGTTGTGATAATTCAACATCAAATTAAAAACAGTTTGGATAATTTATAAATCCAAACATGCGTCACAGCCCCCACATCCCAGCACGTACACAATCAGTTGAATTGGAAAGTGAAGAAATTGTACAAAATGGCATAAATGCAGTCTGTAAAAATGTTTGAACAAACTTGCAAATATGTTTTGATTATATTTGACCTTTTTTTTTTTTTTAGAAATGCAAGTTAGAGATACCAATTATTGTTTTAAAGTATTTTTAGGACTTTTCTGTCAAAAACGTAATTTTTAGTAGTTATGCTCCAGTTGGAGTCAAACATAAGCATTTCTAAAAAGAAATTTTGAATATGGTAAACAATTAATGTCTATACAATTTTTCTAACAAAAAAACATTGAAAAACAATTAGTTTCAAGCATGGAAGAAAAATAATTCATTTTTACAATTAACAACTAAAATTAAAATAAATCCTATTTATGTATATTCTATGTTCTACCTTTATTATTTCTAAAACAGTAGCAGTTGCTGCGATTCTGTTTAAATCTCCAAAGTTTTAGCCTAATTTTGATAGCAAAATTATTTAAATAAAGTTTGTGCGGCTACGTTGAACACTAAGACACACGAGTACATTTGGACATATTATTTTGAGCATAAACTTCAAGGAAATACCTTAGGGCTTAATAGTTTTAAATGCATGAAACAATGCTTCATCTGATTTGTTTGGTCAGTCAGCTTGTGTTTTTATGAAAATACGTGCTTAAATAAAACACCAGATTATGCAAGACTGATTAGGAGTGGCAGCACAACTGCTCAGTGAAGTTTTTCCTCATTTAGATTGTGCAAACCAAAGGTAGGGAACAAAAAAGGGGGAAAAAAACTGCCGTGTTCCAGGAATAGTACCCAAAAATCTACCATGTAAAATTACTTGAATGCCAAACCAAATCCCATTTGTTTTCACTCACTTTTACCAGTCACACTAGTTTTGTTTAAATTTCTGAAAGGCCATTCCTGTAAGTTTTTTTCTTTTCCACCAAATAGAAGGAAAGAAATTTTAGCCATTTACCTCCCCAATTGTAAAATGAAATAAATAATGTCAAACAGCTTAGGGAAGGATTTGTTTCTACACATGGTAATGATTAGGAGCAGTTTAAACACAAACTGCATTCAGTGAATAGTAAAAACGGACAAAGCAGGATTGATATACTCTAATAGCAAAGTCATTTTGTGTACTGATTGGACCTTCTGTCAGGGGCACCACCAATGAGGGGCCCATTCATTTGCTAGACAGTTTTGCATAAATGACTGTAATGTTATAAATACAATAAATCTTTTTCTTTTCTGTTTATTTGCCATAATCCTAGAATTGATTGTGCAGGAATCCTGAAGCTACGCAATTCAGACATTGAGCTACGTAAAGGAGAAACAGACATTGGACGGAAAAACACCCGCGTAAGGTTGGTGTTTCGCGTACACATCAACCAGCCCAATGACAGGATGGTGTCCCTTCAGGTTGCTTCGAACCCTATTGAATGCTGTAAGTCTGGGACATGAGCACACACACACAGATTATGTTCTTTTTTTTTATTTTGGCTTTCCACTTAGACTAAAAGTAGAACCTATTGTTGGAATCCAATAAAATAAGCTACTATTTTATTACCTGCTGGAGCAAATTCAATACTTCTGGACCCAATAATGTTTATATAATAAAAATAAAACGGGATTTGCCTTGGCAATAGATGTATTATACATGATACCAAACACATGTGTTGTCTTTCCTAAATTTAAAATATAAAACTGAATGCACAAGTTTCTCTGGTAAAACCACATTATGAACACAGGTTCCACAAAAGTCCTTTGCCAGCCCCGGTTGTTGGCGCATCTGAATGGGTTCATTGAAAGAAACTTCTATCCCTTTGTCCTTCACTTATGTGCAGAGGTGTGAGGCTATTTGCACACAAGGAAACCATAATGAAAGCAATAAATAGATACAGAGCTGGCATTATAGTTTAAGGTTGAAAGTCAAAGTTAAGTAGATTTGAGTCAAGTTAGTTCATTATCACAAAATTGTTTTTAATCTGTTGAAAATCTCCCATTTATGTAATTTGCTAAATGAAATTTTGTAAAAAAAAAAAAAAAAAAAGTACACAGTGCGACAGCCTGGCTCTGAATCATGACACCGTTTCCAGAGGTTAAAGGTCAATAGGTTGCTTCAGTTAAACAAAAGTAGAAGACAGGTGGTTGGCTGCAGGCTGCATGATGGAAATAATGACTAAGGATTTGACCATGAAGTTATTTTTATCAGTCCTACGCCTTGTTTAATGTCATTTTTAAAGCAGCTGTTGGCTGAAAAGCTCTTAGCTAGAGGTCATGACATCATCATAATAAATTTGATAAGCCTGCTTTTATAATCAAAAGCTGCTGTTTTACTGGTCGTGTCATGGACACATCCTATTCAAAGTAGATTGTGATCAGTGAGCATGTTCATGTGGATGTGAACTCTGTGTTGAAAGTGTGTGTATATATGTTCATGTGTCTGTGTGTCTCTGTCTGTAGCTCAGCGCTCCGCTCAAGAGCTTCCTTTGGTGGAGAAGCAGAGCGTGAGCAGTTACCCTGCCACGGGAGGCAAAATGATGCTTCTGAGTGGCCTCAACTTCCTCCCTGAGTCCAAAGTGGTGTTTGTGGAAAAGGCTCAAGGTAAAGTGCAGTCAAATCCATCAAACTGTATTCACAACATTTTCATTTCCCTTCCGATATCTTTTTCAAACGTCTATCTTCTTCTGCTCCATTTGGCTTTCTTAGACTTTATTTCCAGTCAAAATAGGCCGAGACTTGCCAGCAAGCCACATATGGTGTGCATTAGGCTACTATATTTTTAACCAAAGCATATTTACATTTGCTGAAGTTTCCATTCGTTGGCGTTCGCCACAAGTGAAGGAATGAATCACAACCAGTCCGTGTGCAATATCTCTTTTTCTCACTTTCCCTCCCTTCGTGGCTGTGCTGTCTTCCTTTACTGGCTAGTTTTTGACTGTTAACCCTCTCACTCACTGAGTTTTTGGAGCCTTTTCTTCTCTGACAATTAACTTGGTTGCTGTGACTGCCAATATTTAGAGCTCTTATTCCTTGTATTGGTTTGTTTTCTCCTTGTGTGGGTGCAAGAATGGCTACTCATCAAGTCTGCAGATTGATTTATGGTCATGATAATTTCTTTGACTGCACCCACCAAAATTGAAACAAAAACCAGGTTGAGGGGTATCTTTGCACTGCATTGGGACATGACATTTAACAGACTATTTATTGTTTTAATTCGTTTTTAAGTAATATTAAACAAGCAAACAAGCGGGCTGAGAGAGGACGCAGGGGTGTAGATAACGGTGTCTACAGCGGTAAAGAAACAGGGAGGGAAGGAAGAGTAGGCGGCAAAATTATTTCCTTACAGGCTGCTGTCTCTGTGCCTCAAATAAATTTGAGGGAAGTTTCTGAAAAAATCTGTAAGATCACCCTACACATCTACGTGCAAAATGGGGGAGAATCTGTGTAACATATGGACAATCTGTGCAACTTGACATGAATAAAATGAGAATGTATTTATGGTCAAATTTCTTTTTTCGTATTAAGTTTTCTATTAAAACAATACTAAATTACTAAAGCTTTTGTTTACTTTTTAAAAGTTTGTTGAAGTTTGAAAAAACACCTTCAGAATTAAGGCACACAGTTATGTATTCTGCTCTGTACTTGTCAAATAGGGTTTTCCTGCTATTTTAGTCATCCTAAGTTGCCCTTACAATCGCACCCTGCATTGACACAACTCCAACAGAAAGCATCATGATGGAGCTACACATTAGAAAATCCCACATCACTAGCATGCTACTGCCATTATGTTTGGGTGTGATGGAGATGTTAGCCTAGGCATGATGCCAACATGTCCTGCTTTGAACCACCTTCAAGGCAAGGCAAGCCCCACATAATACATATTTTGCCATTCCTACCACCATGCTCCTCTCAGGATCCTGATATGCTGCTACCATTATAATAAACTTAGACATTGCTAAAAATGTTTTTTTGGGTTTTTTTCTGAGCTTTATCAAGAATAAACAAGGAGCAAATTTGATTCTTGCTATGACAATGAAGTCCTCATATAAACCCTGCAAAAACTTTCTGGATTTTTTAAAATGTTATCATGAGGTGGTAATTTGCTGTGAAGGCGACCTTAGAAAGTAAACTTTAAAACATCAAAAACAGGCCAAGATAATTCAAAGCTGTGGAAAACCATTCATGGAAAACTATATGGACTTTTGGAAAACCAAGCCCTCCACGAAAACCAGAGTTCAGTATAGTCTTAAAGAAACAATAATCAAAACATGTACATTTTTTGTACCTATGTGTCATTTGTCCACACATCTCTGCATTTGTAAATTTTTAAAGCTTTAGTTAAAAACAAATGAACAGAAACTAAGAAATTCATCCTGCAACATCTGAATTGGTGAAATAATTCATCTGAACAAGCATAAAAAGCAATTAAAACGAGGTATTCCCAGAATAAAAGATGAGAGTGTATAAGTTAATTAAATAGTATTTATTAACAATTTTAATGAAAATTTAGACAAACCTGAAGAACACACAAATAATGACTGTTAACTTGCCTAAAAAAGGGAACTTTTTCAAAACTGACAAAGCTGACAAAAACAAAATGCCTTTCTTCTATAAAAACCATGTATCCTCCACAATAAGTCACCACTAGGCCTGCTAGTTAACCAGTTTTCATCATGGCCAGCACACTCAAGTTAGCATTAAATCTTAATCACTAGAAGCAAAATCTATGCTACCACCAACAGCGTAGGCCACAGACTGTCAAGTACTGAGTTTAATTACATCAGGTATTGACCTTCCTGGATTTATTTAGTTATAGATGGGGATCCCCTGGAGAGGAAAGCCCATACACACCCCACCCCCAATCCCCACATTTAGTCCCCCTTCTAGATTGTGTTTCCCTTCTTTCACCCATTCTCCCCCAGCACTGTTTGCTCCTTTTTCCCTTGTCTCCCTCTTCTCCCATCATCTTTAGTTTTCTTTACCTCTATCCCCAATACCCGCTAAAGTCATTAGTCAATGTGAAGTTCTGCTCTAGCGGGATCCCCAAACTTGATATATCAGCGGTTTGTTTTCTGACTCAGTGGTGTTGAGGAGAAGAAGAGGAAAAGACTAAAAAAGAGCTTATCTGTCCCCTACTTAGGCTGTTTTTATGTAAGCTTTAATGATCGACCACAGGGTCTCCTAAGTCAAAAGTCCATTACAGATGTGCCCACACGCTCTAATTACATATGTACACTGAGGAACACACATACCACTTGCTAATGGTGCTTGTGTGTGAGCAACGATAAGTGCAGAATAGTTTGATTATAAGCTGTATACTTATATGTTGTTTCATAATGGTTTCCATACATCAGATTTGTCTTACTGTTGATTGTGTAGGGCCCAAACTTAAATGATAAAAAAGTGGTAAAATTTTACCATGATACAGAGTTATTCTATAACTTTGGTTTTATTTTCCTCTGGAAAAGATCATGACTAAATATGTCCATGAAAGCATTGCACCACAGTAATTATTTCTCCCAGACGTGTGACGCGCGCGTGCACGCACACACACACACACACACACACACACACACACACACACACACACTGAAGTACAGCCAAGCTCTTTGGAAGGCACAA
>JAVKLF010000042.1:18776132-18792680 GCA_034783495.1 Millerichthys robustus
TGTTTTTGCAGGCAGAACCGTGCTACTACTCCCCAGTTATTTTGTTCATCAGCGAGGCACACTTCTCCATATGTAACTTTGATTTCCCCAACATCAAATATAAACCTCCTGTCTGGATTTGTCTTTTGCTCTATTTAATATGGCCATTTTGGAAAATTAGATTTACTGAGGTTCACTTCTGCATAATAAAGCTGACCACCCACCCCCATTACCACATCTCACTATTATTCATCCAAGCCTGACTGGAATCCTTTACTTTTTCTCTCACCACATGATGTAAAAAACATAATCCATTTAAGAAAAAACAAAATAACAACCAAATCTACCAGAGCTGCTGAACATTACATATCACTAGTTTGAAAAGTGTTGTGGCTCATCTTATCTGATGGCTTCCTGCTTTTAGTTCAAAACACAATGTTTACTGTAAATTTGTTGCTTATGTTCATACTATAAGCTGCTGTTTTTGTTCACTTAGATATAGTAGCACCGGCACACTAACCACCCTTTTACCTCAGATGGTGTGCCACTGACATAAAGCTGCACTGTGTCGCTTCTGTTTTTGAAATATACAGTGAGTCATGGTTCTAAAAGAGATAAATAAAAACACTGTGTTTGTGGTTAGTGCTGATTGCCACTGCAAAATACAGAGCATCTGTGTTCAGAAGGTGAAGCATGAAATCACAGAGAAAACATAAAGAATATGAGCTGAGCTTTTGCGGGATACCTCCAGCTGCTGTAGCTCACATGGCAAGAGGGAAACCTCTTTACATACACAACAAAAACAAGAAGAAAGACGAGAGGAAAAAAGTAGCTTCAATAAATACAAGACAAAAATTTAAATTCTTAGAATTAATTTTATATCCTAAATTTTACTTAGATGAATGTACATATATTCTAATATGTGTTTTGTGTCTCTGCCTCGGATTTCTATAATATATCAAGATATGTGGCTGTAAGAAAGTATTGCTACAACAATACCTTTTACATTTGATACTGGATACATCTGAGATCTCCAAACACAATAGAATAAGATGGTCTCCAAAGTATGTTGGTAACCCTTATCTGACAGAAACAGTAATCATATCAAACCATTTAGTGGTTCTTGAGAACTTGTGTTTTTCATACCCTTGTTAAAGTGACTTATTAATAATTTTGTACACTTCAACTGCCAGCTGTGACGATTGCAGATCTTTGCTGCTGTTATTTTCTGTTTTGATGGCATATCACAGAAGATGTATTTTTAATTGTATGTCTTTGCCTGTTATCCTCACATTTCTTCTACCCCATTTTGGTCAAAATGCAGTTTAATAAGTCATAAGTTTTGTATTTTCTATTGTGTCTACAGACGGGCACCATCTGTGGGAAACAGAAGCCAAGGTTGATAAGGATTCCGTCAAATCTGTAAGTGCGCATCAGCAACATGACTTTATTTGAAATGTTCCTGCCTCTTCCTTCCCTTGAGATGTTCTCCTTTCCTTTGTCTCCTCCTCATCTGTCCCACGTAATGATGTAACCCTTGCTGAAGCATTACAAACTGAAACACAAGTGATGCTGATTAGCCGATGCAATTCTGAATGGAATTTTCACCAAATCTCTATACCCTCATGAAGGAATAAAAACAAACAAAAAACCCATGCTGTCATCTACTTGCAAAACACAAATTCATAGAACACACATCAACAAGCACACTTATTCACACCACAGCTATCCCATCATAGCCAGACGATTAGTTCACAGGAAAGTGTTGTGGCGAATTGGGGCTTAACACCTCATCTGTGCAGGGCCGGGACAGCCAAGAGTCACTCCCACCCCGTCTCTACCTGCTGCTTTTCATGAAGGCTGTAATGAGAAAATAAACCAGCACATTTGTTTTACTGAGGCACAGTCACACTTTCGGATTGTGTTAATATAAAACCAACCAGAAGGGAATTGTCTACTGAGGAAAATGAAGCTAAATGTTGGTCACAAAAACCTTCTTGTGCTCTGGAATTAATTAAGATTTATCTGAGGTTTGATAGGTCTAAAAACTTGTTTGCTTGGGTGTGATGGCATAAGGTTTTTTACACTGGGGTTGTCACATCCTCCCACTGTCATTGTTTGAGATCATTGTATTGTATTATCAGAAAGGTAAATGTAGACTTAATTGTTTAAAAAAAATGATGCTTTAACTGGACCCTGGGATGCCAGGAAAAAAGGTGCCATGCAAGGTGGAGACAAAAGTGCTAAGCACAAGTATTGCAGTGTTCTTCTTGTTGTCAGCAACAAACAGCCAGGAGCACTGGCCTTCTTCTTATGTCAGGTCCAACCAGACTACTTTAAAGTGCTCCAGTCTGCCTGCCTGACTGTGTTTTTATTGCCGTCCGGAGAGTGGTAACTTTGGTTGTTTGGGATTGAGGAGAAAGGCTGCATGCATTTACCACACTCAATCAGCCACCTGCATGTTTTCCTTGTCATCATCTGGAAGGCAGGCTGGGGCTGAGCTCACCTTCACCTCCCTCCCCTTCAGCCTTCCTACATGCACAGTGACGGCCGAGAAAAAACCTGCTTCCTGTCAAAAGTTCCCCACTCTGGCTTGTAAAGACCCACATGAGAGTGACAGCCATCCCAGGAATTATAGACACCCTCACCCTGACAAATTTCTCCACATTTCCTCTGTCAGAGTTAAAGCCGTCAGGAGTTCACATCCGTCCAGACATGTTGTGGTCTGACAGGGAAGAGAAGGGTGGGGAACATGACCCCTCTTACAGAGGAGAACGGCTGTGCAAACAAATAAGCCTGCCTGTCTTCTCCTGTGCTGTGAAGGAAAAAAAACAAAAAAAACAAAAGCCCCAGGGTTTTTGTCAGAGACAAACATGGGCAGTGGACCAGCCTCATGGGCTCTACTGCTTCTACACAATCCAGACATGCTCATTTAGACCAGCTCCCAGTCCAGTCACTTGGAAACAGTATCCTAAATGCAGGCCAGCTGCAAAATAAACATAGCTGTTGATTAACTTCTAAACCTCTCAGACTTGTAGTGTATTATATTGAAAACTCAAATTATTCCACCAATGTACAACTTTATTTTGGACACCACACTCAAGAAACAAAACCATTATGCTGATTGTTGCAAAAATAATATAAAAAAAACCTTGTATGTTGAAGAGGTGCAGAATATGTGAAACATTAACTCAAAGGAATAAGCAAAACACACTCAGTTATTTGTTCTTGTTTGTCTTCATCAGGTATTATGTCACATAAAATTTAAATATCTTCTTGTGTTTTTATACTTTAGAGTACACTTGTTGTGGAAATCCCACCCTACAGGAATCAGAGAATATCCAGCTCCGTGCAGGTCAACTTTTACGTCTGCAATGGCAAGAGAAAGAGAAGCCAGTACCAGCGCTTCACCTACCTGCCTCCAAATGGTAAACTATTATCTTGATGTTCTTGTTAATGCTATCAGAGAACACAAGTAAAGGCAAAGGGGGAGGGGGAGGAGGGACACCTTCTTACAGTTCTAAGGTTTTCCTTAATAGAACAAACTAATAAATGATTTTTTTTTGTCGGCTTTAGTAGGAATTAACACATTTGTAACATTTATTTATTTAAACATTTATTTAAAATACTCATACACCTTGTCCAAAGAAATGAAGTTGTTACTATGGTCTGTGCTGGTGAATATTTACTTGTCCTGTGTTCCAACACTCAACTAGAGTCATAAGATGTGGATCATGACTGAAATAATGAGATCCCAGATGCAAGCAGATGAAATGAGCTTCATCTGTAGGGTCGCTCAGTCTTACAGGGTCGCACACTTCATTACACGGGGGAACTCAAAGTACAGCCACTGCTCCTCCGCAAAGAAAAAAGTCAGCTGTGGTGATCAGGCATCTGATTAAAATGCCTTCTGTGCATCTCTCTTGCAAAGTTTTGACAGAGATATTCCATTGAAGGACAATCCCAGAGCAGATGCAAATCTTGCTGGAGGGCTTATGTAACCTCTCTGGACTGCGAATGTCTTTGGATGCCCCTAGGAGGAGCTGGAGAGTGTTGTTAAGGAAAGGGATATCTGGGGTTTCTCTCCTGGACTCTGCAACCTGGTCATTAATAATTGGAAGAAAATAGATAAATGGAAATATGGAATTAGTTTTTGAACACTTCAGATTAAATTTGAATTTCATATGCTTTTGTAAAATGTCACACTTGGCACTCATCTAAACTTTGTATACTGAATGACCTTAGCTGCCAATATACCATATGTAATTTGTAGCCATTTTGGTTGAAAATTTGGCACCATTGACTATAGCTTTTGTGTAAGCAGGAAAAGGGAAAGTTGTTCATTCTGTCATGAAACTGCATTCCTCAGGCATGCAGTGTTTCTGCTGAGTGACAGATCTTCCGAGGGGTGTCAGTGTAGACAAGTCAATCTTTAGGACACCTCATTTTCACACCCTACCTCACACAAAACCTCCATGCTTTCCAAACACCCCAATTACATATGAATATACACACACAAACACCTAACCAGCTTGTGCTTTGTCCTGCCATTCATGTTGTAACCTGAGAAGCCAGGATTGTCTTAGTCTGCACTTATGTTCCTCAGGCATCATTGTTTAGCAGCTGCCTTCATGTTGGAATTTAAAAAGAGAAATAAAAGTTCAACTTAGAAATTTTAAAATGAGGGATTTGTTTTCCAGACTAGAGACAGGTGAAAAATCACAGTGCTGACTGGTATCAGTTTTTCCTTGTGTCATGAAAATTTTCAGTTCAAATCAGTAAACATGTCACACTGATGGTATTTTTCAAGAACAACAGTTCCAAATTTAGTTGTTGAAATCATAGTTATTGATGTTTTGATACCCACACATTTCTCCACCCTTATACTGCTTTAGGACTTCATTCCTACACCCACATCATGATAACCAGTGGAATCCATTAGATCAAAATAGCAGTATCTTATTTCCATTGATCAGTGCTTAATGGGTCTCAGGCCTCTGGGATAGCATGCAGGTGTTTTAACTCTACAGCAGCTAATAAGATGTGACATTTACATTATCAATGTTTGTAAGTATAATCACAGAATAGAGGTGATCAGGTCTTTGGATAAGGCTCCTACAATAAATAGAACATGACCCTATCATAAAGGTTTTTGATAAACATAGGATGAGGAAAATGGTCACCATACTTGGCCAATCCATTTCATACACTGTACATCAGCACTGACAGAGGCAGAAAGAAAGATGTAAAGCTTATTGGCAGAACATCTCTCAGTCATTTGGCTGAACATAAACAGAGCTCTAATTAAAAGATGACTTGTGTTCTGCCATTTGCTGCCAAGTAAACCACAAGCACAGCATGGACCACACAAGTGTGGCTAATGTCTTCTCAAAGATGCGTAATTAAGTCACAAATGTTACAGACAGACAGAGAATCACAAAGTTTATTTGGAGATTTACAACTCTTTTGAAGTCACTTATAGCAGATGCCTGTTTGTAAACAAAATACAAACAGTATTTTGAGCTAAAAAATCTGTTGTGGTAGTAGCTGAGAGGTATATTCAAAACATACTTCTAGCACTAATACAGCTCACGGGATCTCAACATTTTGCATGAGGTTGTGAAAAATGTAAAACCTTGACTTAAAAGGTGGCAGGTGATGTGCAACCTTTTAAGAAATGGGTGAATTTTGAATTATGTGGAGTGACCTCTGCAATTTTTGGATTTGATTGGCTCATTAACATTTGCAGTGATGGAGTACCACAATTAAAATGAAAAATATATAATTCAATTATTTTTCAGTCAAATGTTAAACTATGCTTGCTGATTCTAAAGAATGGTGTATAAAGGTTAACGTATGTTCAGCATCAACACAACATTTTTATTGATGATGAGTGTAATAGTTTCACAGTTGCTTTACAGTGACTCAAAAAGAGGAACTCCTAGTGAAGCTGTTTGTTTTTGAGGGTTTCGGTGTGTGTTTGTATGTCAACACTGAGTGAAACAATGACTACTGTGGCCAGATACTTAGGGTGGGCTGAGAAGGAGGGCACACACATGTACGCTACTTGTCAACACTTTTTTGCTCACTTCTATGAAACGTCGCTTCCTGCCCCTCAACCCACTTCAAGCACAGTTGTGGTCAGTGACGTTAGTTACAGAGAACATTTCTTTCACACTCTGTTGTCTGCTTGTCTATAAAAAGACAAAGTTGAGGCTTAAAATAGCCTGACTTGTTTGAAACAGCGGAAGGATGAAGCAAACATGCTCTGGGACACAGATGTTGAAAACCACCTTCATTTTCCATTCAGGTCACCTTATTATTATTTTACACTAATAAAAAATGTTATCGGTGGCTAGTGTTAATGGTCCAGCAACTGCCTTTACATAATTTTGCACATTGGCAAAAAAAAAAAAATAATAATCTGTGTTCAACCAGATATATTATTTTAGTACTGTAGATTGCATTAAGACATGCAAACAGACATGCAACAACTCTCAGCCTCACACGGTCTCTCGTGGGAAAGGATGAAATGAATGTTTGAAAAGAGGACTAATCAATAATCAAACATCAATTTAAAAAGAAAAATCCATAGCACATTATAGGCTATTAGAGCATGTCAGTAAGCACAGAAAAGGTAAAGTGTGTATGAACAAACTAAGTTCATGAATAAATAGCAAAAATAAATAGTTATTTGCTAGCATCAAATAGGTCAATAGTTCAGTTAACACCAGGTGCACTGATACATTCAGTAGCATCAGGACACTGATATTTAAATGGTTTATACTCAGCTCACATACATGCACATAGTAACATGGACATTGATATGAACTAGACCCTCCATTTGCTAGCCACTCTCTTCAGACTCCATGCTCTATGACTAGTGTCAAACTGATAAGGTACTAAATATTAATATGTATCTGGCAAAACATCACTTCAAAAATAAATCGACAGTTCATTTGAAACTACTTCAACTTCCAACATTCTTTTACAGTTTTACAGTAAAAAAAAAAAAAAAAAACCTGTACGCCACCATCAATTTTACATTACAGGGTTATTTACATGAAATTCTATAGATTGTGAGCTAGTGGCAGGAGCAGGCAGCTAGTGTATCACTTTGTGTTTCTGTGGAAAAATAATGTTTTATTGTATACCAATGTTACACAAAACTGATAACATTTTAAACATAAAATTTAAACATGAATCTATGAAATTAAAAAAAAAATAAAGAGTTATTTTTTTTTAGACAGACTAGACTAGTTAGCTAGTTACTGCAGCCTTTATGAACCCTTTATTACCACTCAATCAACCAAATTATTATAATAACCTGCTTGTTCCACAGTTGGGTCATGGGAACACCAGCTTTAGCAGGGAGTCCAAAACATTTCTTTTCACAGCTTTTTTAAAACTTTTCCAGGAAGATTCCAAGGCATTTCTGGGCCAGCTAAGAGACGTAGACTCTCCAGGTTGTCATGGGTCTTTCCCAAGGTCTCCTCCAAGTTGGACATGCTAATACTCCTGCTGGAAGAACCTCTAAGCTGCACCAGAAGTGCTAAGGCTAACTCCTGCTGCCAGTCAATGCTTTTGCAAAAAAAAGAAATCAATGTAAATAACTGAGAAATGCAAAGTTGAAGGGATTGTCACATTTATTAAATCATTTTGGGATAATCCACTATGAAATTATTGGTGATTAGAGCAGTTTGAAAACATCTAAAATCTTCTTTGTTCTGGGCTGATTTTGGACTAGCTGTAAGAGCACTAATTAAATCAGAATTAAAGTTATTTTTTTATCCTGAAGATTATTAACAAAGAGTAATATAATATTTAAATCTTCCTTCAAAGTAGATGAACTATCACTTTAGGCAGTTTAGTCGAAATTCTGCTTCACAGAAGGAAAAAGGTGATGACTCATTAAGTCACAAAGATGTTACACAATGAAACGCAATCAGCAGCATTTGTGGTTGGGCTCTAAGTACTCGTCCAAGATGATTTATTTTTCCAAACTCCATTTCCAATCATTCTGGCAAAGACATGACATGCTGCTCTTCAAACAAGAAACAGTTTTCACAAACCACATTAAACAGAAAATGTCCCACCCCCTAAAAATTGGTAACAATGACCAAAATTGCGGCCAAAGGGTTTCTCGGAACCTCAACATTTTTACAGGCTGTTTAGAGATTCCGCTGGCATTTAATGTCATATTCGGTTGCTCACTCCCTCGCTGCAGCATGGTTTGTTGTTAAATCTAGACACAAGAGAACCAGAAACATTTTCTGTGACACATACGGGAAAAGTGAACAAGCTGCACATTGTTCTTTGTATGTTTTTTGCATAGTCATGGTTTTTGGAAATCTGTCCAGTGACATAAATGTTTAAGTCATGTCTGCAGAGATAGGTTTTGTCGGGCACTATGCTCAGACACAGTTTGCTGCGTGACCAGATTGTCTGCTCAGTGGGACGCGGTGTGCCAGGTACCTTTGAGTTAATAAACCACCACCTGCTCCACATTGAGTGTTTATGCTGATCCATGCTATTAAAACAAAATTTGTTTTATTTCATTTATATTTCCCACTGCTGAAGGCAAAATGGTTTTTTGCATGTGTCCTTGTTTGTGAATGAGTTTGTTGGTTTGTCTATTAGCAAAATTGCTCATGAACCATTGGACGAAACTTCTCTTTAAGTTTGTAAAAAGGCAAAAAAATGTTTATATCAATGAAGAAAAAATATCAAAGTGATTAGATTTTTATTTTCACCAGGTTTCTTAGTCATGAGGTGAAAGAAAGCGTTAACAAAATGCTTCAGACAAAAATGATAATTTGGTCAGGTTGGTTTGCTATTATATATTCCAAATGGTATTTCCATAGTTTAGAAATATTTTAACTAAAAATATTTTAACTTCAGATTAGTGCCACTGATTTGAAAATATTTAGATTTATCCCACTCACTACTCCTGCTTTGATTTGCCATTATCAGCTTGTCACTCTGATTCTGAGTGGTGCCACTTTCAAAATATAATTTCGGTGTCCTTAATCAACTCTATTTCTCCAATCTGAGATGGTACAAATATTTTAACTGATGCATAACTCTCCAGTGCCCACGTAGAAGATTAAAAGATCAACTTTTTCTGATACGCATCACTCTGACAACCCTAATCTTGCTCCATGCCTCTCTGCTGCTTGTTCATGAAAGCAGAGAAGAGGAAGATGGTCACAGAGGGAAGTTACTGTGGATGTAGTGCGACCATGTGACTCACTTGTTATTCCCCAGGCTTTGTAGAGGAGGCCTGGGCATCATGGGACCCATCTTACGATGCTCCCTCACACACCAAGCCTGGTCCCTGGGCTTTTAAAGCAGGCAGGGTTGACGTAAATGTGCTCCCTGGTGTATTATCACTGCATCGCATCTCAGCATCCCAGCAGCTACAGGTGTGAATAATGTATTTTCAAATAAAAAAAAGGGAAAAACATTCTGTCCCTAACACACTAAAGTTTCATTTGCACTTAAACACTCTGTCCCTAATACACTAAAGTTTAATTTGCACTTGTAGCTGCTACCATCACTCAAAATCAAACAGTTTAGACAGGCATGTTTTTCATTTTGACAACTGTTTGCTTTTCTGTAAATGTCACGTGGAGCAAGTTTGGCCAAAAACTTAATGGTTGGCATGAATACTCACCACACCCATTAACGCTGTTTTACAATTTGTATGAATAGAAACAGTGAGTTCATTGTGACTCCAAAACTTTGTTGTGCTTCAGGGTACCTTAACACCATCTATTAGTTTTGTACTGGCACAGTGTGTGCATGCATATACAATAACTCAGCAGAAAGCTTGTTTATATAGATCTCTCCTCAACACCTTAGTATACTTCTGTGTACCATCATACCTAGTTTTTTTCTGACAGTGTAAAGAAGGCATGTGAAACCTGTCAGTCATACATGGCCAGGAAGCAGTACAGACAGTGTGTGCATTGAATGAAAGATTTGACGAGTAAAGGCAGGATGATCGAGTAGGGTCACAGCACTCTCCTGCATTAGCTGAGGTCTCAGGCTCCTGAAACCACAGGCTCAGCTCTGCAGCCTCTTAAGCAGCTCAGGCAGTCTAATCAAAATCAAATCATCTCCTTTTCCTCACTCCCCTCCTATCTTTTGGTCCCGAGAGAATCAATTACTTTTCGTGTGTGGAGAAAACCTGGGGGTCCTGAGCTCCTCGAGCAGCAGCAGCAGCAGCAGCAGCAGCAGCAGCAGCCATCCAGGGCTTTAAAGTAGTTTTACTGGATATCAAAGTTAGAGGAGAGTCCAAAGAAAATAGGTCTTACTCATTATTAGAGCCAGCTGTGGCTTTCCACACTGATGACTCATCCATTTTTCTTTCCCCTCAGTTCTTTTTTGTTGTTCATGGTGTGGTAAAAATGGGTGGGGGTGGTGGGTCTCCGTTAGTGAATTCAGCCAAGTTTGGACTGAGCCAATATTGACTGGTTATTGTTTGTTTGGACTATGAAGTGTATAGAAGCCACACTGTGCCTGCTCTCTGCCTTACTCACACATTCCTTGTGCCACGTGGCTAACTTGCATGATTTTTTTAATATCTCAAACTTTTTTCTGTTTTTTTTCTCCCTCAGTGCCAATAATAAAGACTGAACCCAGTGATGAGTATGATTCTCTGGGACCTGTTGCACTGTCCATTCATTCAAAGCCCTTCTATGGCCAGCCCAGGCTCACTCCCATCATGCCTGTAACCGAACCCGACAACTGCCTGGTTGGTAGCTACCCTAGCTGTCCACCTCGACACGCTGCCATGCCACCATCATCTCCCAGTTCCAGCCCTACTCTGCACGATCTGTCCCCTGTGGCATACAGCAAGTGCCTCCCCAACAGCCCCACCCGCACTGCCCCACCGGGCACTATGGTCCTCCCAATTCATGACACCCCTTGTTGCCCCAGCCTTCCCCATCCATCATCTCCAGATCACAACTCTTCCCTGGGGATGCTCCACTCCCAGGGGAGCCCTAACCATCTCAACAGTCCTGGGCCCCAAGGTTACCACCATTCCATTTATGCAAACAGCAGCTCTTCATCCTCTCCGGTGTCCCACCCTTCCACTCCTGGTGGACCTGCAGAGAGTTCGTTTGTCCAAGCCTACAGCCCCAGTCAGTCAGCAAGCAACTCAGCCCAAGATGGAGAGAACACCTCCAGCCTTCTTCCTGACGATGCCGGTCCACCATCCGTGGCCATCACTGTCAAGCAAGAGCCCCAAGAACTGGATCAGATGTACCTAGATGATGGTGAGTAAAAATACAGTTTAACATCCTAACATACATACTAAAATTTAAAAGATTGTATTTGCTAATAATTCAAAAATTAGGATGTATTTATAAGTTGTTGTTTTTTACCAAGAAACCTAACCTTAATAAGCTTAATAATTATAGCTAAAGTGACTGTTTATGCAGCAGATCACATTTACTTAACACCTTCTGCTTATCTCTGCAAGCCCGGACACACACAGCCACTCCCTGCTTGTTCTCTCAGTATTTCCTGATGGAGCTCTGGCAGCTGATTTACGTCACACTTGTTTAATTTTAAACCTTGCAAACTTATTTGCTTTTGGTCTGATATTTGGTCCAGCATGTTAGTCCAAATGGCTGTTTTATTTCAAAATGCTTAAAATGCCTTGATGAGATTTTGAAACAATCTGTCAAAACATCTGAGCACCAAGGTCAGCTGGGGTGCTGCGGAACAAAAACAGTGGCACACGTATAGAGAGCCAAGCTGTTGACACAACGACTAATGAAGGAAGCAAAACAATGGGTAGGGGTTTCCTGAACCCAACCATTTTCCCCCTATAATTCTGGGAGGGAAGGTGGGAGGTGGGAAGCAGAGACTTTGTTTTCCCGTCTTTTCCCTGCGGAGTTAATACCATGTGGCTGTCATCATCAGGAGAGACTGTGGGGTCACTGGTCTCCTTCTGGCAATGAAACCAGTCACACCCAAAGGACAATCTGGTCAGCAACCTGTTATCTGTGTTAGCAGATGCTCCACTTGCTGTTATAATATACAGTATATAGTCATGGATCACATTACTAGAATTGTGTTAGTCTTAAAATGTTAGAAATCCATCTGTATCCTAACAGAGATGAGGGG
Organism: Millerichthys robustus; assembly: GCA_034783495.1. NCBI lineage: Eukaryota > Metazoa > Chordata > Actinopteri > Cyprinodontiformes > Rivulidae > Millerichthys > Millerichthys robustus. The sequence goes on from JAVKLF010000042.1 coordinate 18,788,253, forward strand.
AAGACCCTTCTACATTATATTTAGAGATATTACTCTTCCTGTGCACCTTATGTTAAGTAAGCTGATGTATGTGTGTGTACAATTGTGAACTTTGTATGCTTTTCCCTCAACAGCTCTGGGATTGGAGGGGTGATAGGCATGAGGGGACCAGGGGAGTTCTGCTGTGGTACTGTAATTGAGGTGAAGTTTAGCTGTCAGCATTGCTGTCAGTCTTGATGAGTCCCATTAGTCCTCACTTCATCAACAGACTATACAGAGTCAGGTCTGCTATCAGCCCCATGAACTCATATTTTCCCTCCATCTATACCATTTTTTCTATTTTTTTTTCCTATTTTGATATTTTAAAGTCTTGGAAATGCTAGCTTGTCTAGTACCGTATTGTTTAACAAACTTAAGCCCTAAAGAATAAAGATCTTTTAAAAGTGGTTCTGTAGAAATTATATGAACAAATAGTGTCTCATCTGTTCTAAATAGCACTTTAGGTACTTGACTTGGCTGTGATTGCTGGCAAACAAAGGAGTCTCCAGAATATCTTGAGAAATGTTCAAGAATTCTCAATTTACTCATATTGCTCAAAGTTTGAACATGGTTTTAAAAGTTGGTATGACAATTTTTCTTTTAAAATTGTCAAAGTCATAGTTGGCATCTTGATTCCGTGTTGAACCATTCTTGATTGTGTCATGGGCAGGTCCAATCTGTTATAGGAATGCTAGATCAGCTGCATGGGATCTTTCATCTGATGCAATACATATCCACATCTAAAAGCTATGTTAGTACATAAAAATTTCAGTGAGGCAAAGTGGGTTGTTACCGCCTTAAATATAATTTTTTTGGGTAATTTAAGCCTTTATTTTAACAGGTAAGTCAGTTGAGAATCAATTATTACAATGACTACTTGGTCAAGAGGAACACAGCAAATTCAGAAGCATTAATTCAACTCCCAGGGTGTTAAATTTAACCCTTTAAAAGTGTCTATATTGGTTCCACACTAAATAAAGGTAAAATCAAACTTTTGAAGGAGTTAACTACATTACACTGTGAAAGTGTTAAAACAACACTCTCAGTAGTTGAAATTTAACACTCGTCAGTGTTGATTAAAACTAACACTAGTGTACAGTTGCAAAAGTTAACACTATCAATGTGGTATTATATCACTGGATAAGGTTCAGATTTTGTTCAATGAAAAGTGGTAAATATAACAACAAAGAAATCCAAATTTTAAAAATACTCCCAGGAGTCTATTAATAATCACAAGCATGACATAAATCAGTCCTGCAGTCAACTCTTTGTAGTGTCACATTAACACTGCTCTTTAGTTAGTAGAAAAGAAAGAAAAATCAGTCACCCTTCACACAACAGGAAGTCCCTCTCACTCACGGTGTCAATTTACAGCAAACAAAATAGACTTAAACATGAACAATTAAACAAGACAATCAGAACAACTAATTTTTACACACACAAACATTTATAATGCACACACGATTACCCAGCATCCCTTTCTTAACTTCTGGTCCATCTAGCATGAGGTAGTAGAGGGTGGGGCTTTAAATAATGCTTTTTTTCAACACTGCATGTGTCATCACAACACTTACCAGTGGGTGGAGCTTATTTAGCTCTCTCCAGAGTTAAGACAACACTGATTAAGTCAACTCTGGGAATTAACTCCAACACTGGATGTCAGTTAACTCAGAATGTGTTAAAATAACACATAGGGATTTCAAATCAACTTTGAAAAGTTCAACACTGAAATTTTAACCCTCCGGGTTTTGCTGTGCAGCAACACAACACAAGATGTCTTAAATCAATGATAAAAAAACGAAAACACAACACATGCACAAACAGCATAAAAGGCCGTAAAACATACTATAACAACATAAAGAAGAAAATAACATTAAATTAAATAACATAAAGAAACAAAAGTAAGTAAAGTGATCTTGTACTATTGAATGTGTAGAACATTTAAAAAAGGAAAGTGAAATGAATGCAGCAAGTTTTAAAGTCTGTTGCCGATTTTTTCAATCATCTGCAGCAGCGAACAGAAACGAGGGGCAACCAAAGGAGGTACAAGAATTGGTATGAGGATATTGATGAGCTCACTAGAACACAGACTGTGATTTGGTGTATGAATACTCAGAAGTGGTTGTAAGTAACTTGGAGTTTTTCCAATGAAGGTTTTGGAAATAAACATGAACCAGTGTATTTGTCTGCGAGGATATAGAGATGGCCAGTTTATCAAAGAGTACAATTCACAATGATGTGTTTTCAATGAAGCTCCAGTTAGAAACCAGATTGCAGCATGATAATTGTCCAATTTGTAAAGCAAGGTTTTAGGGACAGACCTGTAAACCACATCACCATAATCTAGGATTGGTAGTACTGTCATTTTAACTGGGAGCTTTTTGGCAGAGCAAGTGGTAATGTGGTAAACCAAAACAACTGTGATGTCAAAATTTCATAACTTTTTATCAAAATGCTATTTTAAATATAATATTATTGATATACATATTATAATAGTGCCCCACATTGTAGCAAAAGTGCAAAAGCTTGTTGTTCATGTCATTTTTTGTGCTGGCACATTACTTTAACATTCTATGTAAATAATCATGTAATGTAAAGCTGATGGCAGTGTAAAGGTTTATAAAATAAGTTTACATAAATTGCCACACACATTTTGGGATTAGACTTGTTTTAAAATAACAGTAACCTACTTTAGTTTTACCTCTGTTCAGACTAGTCATTAGCTGATCAGTCCTGTCAGTCCAAACAGAGGACATTTAATGAGGTATCTACAATGGGTAAGATAGTATTTGTTTATAACCTCTTCTCAGAACTCAACATCAAAAGATCTGATATATGGCTTTATATTTGTTCTCCCTTTTTGCATATTGCCACACACTTACTACTTTGCTTTTTTACAAAGTTAATAAACGGTAGTTTTTATTTTACACCAGTTAAACAAGAAAACCAAAGCAGTAATAATTCTAGCAAAAGCCTGTAACGTATCTCCTTTACTACTCCGTTCACTTCCATCAGTCTGTAGGCCAAATGTATTCAGCCAGTGATTACAGTTGCATTAGGGATGCACAGGAATGTGTATTGATTGAATGAGGACAGGTAGTCAGCTCCTTGAAAACCTCATCAGGCTGCTACTTTGCATCACCTAATGTCTATGCAGGCATCTGTGGTGAGCTGGTGGAGTCCCAGTAAGTGTGTGGTGGTAACAGCATCCTGCAAAGGCATCTGCTGTTCCCAAGCCTGGCCCTACACCAAACCCCCTAAATGAACCTTAAGCTAAAATAAATAAGATCGGAAGGCAGCTCACAAAGCTCTCTGCTCACTGTTCACACGCATTACCGCCCTATATTAGTGAATCAGTGCTCTATTAAAAAAGCAAGACAGGAGGATGACCTCACCACAGTAGCGGTGATTTAATGCCAGCCATTGTAGAGTAGCTCTCCCCTCCCCAGCAATCGAGGGGCCAGCATTTTGGAGTCTGCGGGAGCACACTTGATCTTCCCCAAGAGTGGTGTGCCTCCCACGCTCAAACACTGAGGCCTCCGACTCTCATCATCCAGAGGAAATGTGTCTCCCAGGCTAGGCCTAGATTTTACTCTGCCCTTGAGAAATCCCTCAATGTATCTACGATGAGCTACTTTACTGGAAGGAGCTGTGTTCATTTGCAGGGAGGCGTAAATGCCCCAGACTGTCATACAATTTGTCCATCATGAACACTTAAATTCTTCCTTTCACTACTAAAGAAGCAACACATTGCATGACGATGTACATCTGCAGTGAGGTGTTTGGGCAAGGATCCTATATGGCAATCAGTTTAATGAGAGAGCACCAGTCCTAATTTGTAAAGGGAATATGTTGAGTCTCACCTGTTGGAGTCCAACTTCTAAGAACAGGAGGTTCTAACACAGATTAGCATGGCTCAGTGAATGGAAGAAAAAGACAATAAAACAGTTTCTGTCAGAAGACTATTTCATGTTGCGTTGTTGACTCGTTGTCATAAACATCTCGTGGTTGGGCTCACATAAAACTACAATTTTCAGATTGCCTAATTGCTCACAGCTCGGTATTTGTGCTTAAAAGCAGTGCATGACTTAGAGAAACAGCAGACAATGACATCAGTGTATACCAGTCTGCAGTATTATTATATGCCTCAAGAACTTTACTAATTAAGTCTAAATATAGGAAATGGTAGCACATTATTTTGAAGGAGCAGTTCTGATGACATCATAGCTGACTATTTACATTCACACACTTACATTGAAAAAACACATATTTACAGACTACTGTGGGAAATGTACATGACTTTTGCACATTTGTTTCTGTTTAGATATTTTACAATTGATGTGTGTGTGTGTGTGTGTGTGTGTGTGTGTGTGTGTGTGTGTGTGTGTGTGTGTGTGTGTGTGTGTGTGT
>JAVKLF010000042.1:18839468-18851280 GCA_034783495.1 Millerichthys robustus
GTTTGTTTTAAATTGATCAGCTGATGATAAAAAGCAGGTGAATTATTTGCACTGATTTAAAATCAGTTTTTTTAGCATGTTATACTCTAAATATAAGACTGCAACTGATGCTTAGCTGGACTGAAAATACAATACTGCTGCACTATAACAATGTACACAATGTACTACGACTATGACAAGGTCAGAATATCTCATCTGGAAACTCAGGTCTTTTGGAGTCCAGGGACAACTCCTAAAGGCCTTCTATAACTTTACTGTGGCATCCGCCATTTTCTTCAGTGTGGTATGCTGGGTCACATCACAGCAGCTGACAGCAGATCAGAAGACAAACTGATCTGAGATTCAATAGGGATGGTGGGAGACAGTTAGTGAATAACTCCCACTACCTGTAGGGGGCGCTGAAGATGCTCCTTCACTGAGAGACTGCTCCACTAGAGGTGCATGAAGGAGCAGTTTCTGAGATCGTTCCTTCCTGTAGCTATTAGACTGCACAACCAACAAAGCTCACAGCAAAGTCTGTCTACAGTATGGTTGAAAGATGTATGCTTTGATTTGTGCAACAAAAACAAAGGAAAAAAATGTTACAAACCTCGGCATGGGTCATTTTTCACCAGGAACTCATCAAGAGCAGTCCAGCCTCCTCCAACCCTGACCATCAATGTGCTTCGCAGGATTCGAACCATTCGCAGCTGTTGAGAATCTCCAAACTGTGGCAAACAAATGATGAAGATGACACATATGATTAAAATGTGAATGTAGGCTTATGTCTCTATCTTCTAGAGCTTATCCATAGATGGCAACAGATTCAGGAGAGAAACCCAGAAATCCCACTCCACAGTACCACTCTCCAGCTCATCCTGTGGGACCTCACGGTGTTCCCTGACCAGAGAAGATAGATAATTACTCCAGTGAGTTCTGTGTCTGACCTAGGTCCTCTCCTCGGTGGGACATGCATGCAAAACATTCAAAGGAAAGCATCCAAAATGCATTCTAATCAGATGCCCAAAACACCTAAACTGACTCATTTTAATGCAAAGAAGCAGTGTTCCTACCCTTGATAATGGAGCTCCTGGCTCTTTCTCTAAAACTAAACTTGGCCACCTTATAAAGACAGCTCATTTTGGCTGGGATCTTGTTATTTCCATCATGATTCATACCTCAAAAGTCGAGTCAAGACCATACGTGAGGGTTGGAATTTAGAAATCAAGAGCTTTGCTTTTTGACTCAATTTTTACTTTACCAAGACCAACTAAAGCAACACTGTTATCACTGAGCATGATGATCTAATTTGTTGATACATCTTCCGCTCAGTCTCATCAACACTTGTGAACAAGATGCCCAGATACTTGAACTCCTCCACCTGAGCGAGAGACTTCCCCTATAATCCACAGGAGATATTTCACTTATTTTGGGTTAAGAACTATTGACATAGAGGAGCTAATGCTTGTCCCAGCTGCTTCACATTGGGTTGCAAACTGCTCCAGTTCACACTGAAGCCATAGTCCAAAGACGCCATCATCATCTGCATAAACAGAGACAAGACTCTGGGATTCTCAAACCAGACACCCTCCTCTCCTCAATTGCATACATGAACAACACAAACAGGTTTGAAGACAAATGACAGCCCTGGTGGAGTCCAATCTGCAATCCGAGCTGACCTTTGACCAAGAATGCAGACACAGCACCTGCTTTGGATATACAGAGAGTGGACAGCCCTTAAAAACAATCCTGGCACCTCCTATGACCCCTTTCACCCAAGTGTGAAGATCCCGTCCACTGTTCCATGATGATGAAAGCCACACTGCTTCTCAAAAATCTGAAGTTCAACAATCAATCAAAGCCTCCCTTTTAACAGTCTGGGGTAAACTTTTCTGGGAAAGGTGAGAAGTGTGATGCCAGAATAGTTGTAACGCACTCTGTGGTCTCCCTTTTTATAAAAGGTAACCACAACCTTGGTTTGCCACTCTGCGGGCATTGTCTCAGTCCTCCATCTGACATTGAAGAGAAATGTTAATGATGATGGCTACACAAAGTCCAGAGCCTTCAGCATCTCAGGGTAACTTTGTTCACCCCTGGCACCTTGCTACTGGGAGCTTTTTGGCTATCTTGGTGATCTCTGCCATGGTAATAAACTTGTCTTCCACAGAGTCCTCAGACTGTGCCTCCTCAAAGTTAGACATTGTGGATGAATGAAGGAGATTATTGAAGTGCTCTTTCCATCGGCAATTGAGGTGACACTTTTAATGTTCTGTAACATTCACTGCTTTAAATTTTCAAACATCATTTTTTTGTACAAACTACGTTTTAGGTTTATACAACAGAGTATGGTAAACCAGTAATTTTCTATATATAAGGTAAAAGTATTTCAGTATGTAGAGAAACTCACCCTGTATCTGTTGGCACTTATTTGCTCCACTTGGAATTTCTTGGGGCAGTTGCAAAGTGACACCTGTCGACTCACCTATGAAGGAATAAAAAAATGAAAGGCAATAGATACCAAACTTTAAAATTAGGTGACAGTGCACATTCTGTGCCTACCTCTTCATTGATCTGATCTGCATCCAGTGTTTTTCTGTAGGGGTCTCTGCTAGGATGTAGCGCACTTATAAATTCATAGTAGTCAATGAAGCCGTCGTTGTTCATGTCAAAAATGTTTGCCACTGCATTCATCTCCAGAGAATTTGTTGGAAATTCTACAATTAAGGAGTTGGATGATAGAGATAACTTTATAGATTTTGACATAGAACACTTTTAAAAATTCATGACCACCAAAAAAGAGTCTTACTAGAAGCGAGAACATAATCAATGAACTCTTTCTGGCTGATTCGTCCATCTTGATCTCGATCAATGGTTCGGAACACGTCTAAGATTCGAGACTTCATATGACTGATCCACTGCATGTAACGCTTTCGCCATATACTGAAGTCAAAGTTGGCAAATTCCTCCAACTGGGAAAAAAGTCAAACATTTGCCAATAATATATCTGCTACATTGGTTCACATGTGTCTTTTTATAATATTTATAGAGCACTTTTGAAAAGTCAGTTACCTCTCTGAGCATTTGCTGGTGTTGTTCTAAGCGATTTTGTCTTGCCACTGCCAGGTGCCAAAGATTCTGCCACTGACTGACCAACTGAATAAGCGGGGGAGTCTGTGGATCAAGGTGCTCCAGGGGAACGGGTACAACAGGTGGCAGCTTCATTGTGCTCCTTCTCTCTGCATGGAAAATTAGTCAAGAGAGTCAAAGTATTAGTGGCATGTTTGATCAAAAAGTTGCTGTCCAAATTTTCAGGTGGTCATGGTTTTGTCAGCGCCTTTAATGTTTGTATCCCTATTTTAATTTATTGTAAACTGTACTGTTTTCTTACTCGTAAGTGGTCGTTTGCTGGGGGAAACTTGGTGCTTGGGAGAGCTCTTGTGTTTGCAGAATTTTGTGGCATGTTCAATTTCTGGAAACTTTTTGTTCATTTCCTCCATAAACACCTGCAGAGAGCAATGGAAAAATTGATTAAATGAAATCACTAATATATTGCAAAACTCAATTATGAATGGATTAGGTTTACAACACATTACAGTCTTCTTTCTCAAATATCAACACTGTTAATTAGATTAATTTCAATTGATTTCATTTTATTTACATATATAAATATGAAATGAGATGAAGGGGTTAAACTTGAATTTATTGCACCTACAATGCTTTGTTTTACATTTTACATTTAAAAAAATCAATTTACATTTTGAAACCTTTATATCTATAGTGTATCTACAGAGAGGAAAAAAAAAATATTAAACTGCATATTATTTCATCACAGATATGTGAAAAAGTTATAACAAAGTCATCAGATATCTATACCTTTCCTGAGTTAGAAGTATCAAGTTACTGAGGTTAATTGTTTTGGAAGAATTTAAAAAAGGACATTTTTTCTTTGTTTCACTAAATTAAAAATAAAACTAAACATTTCTGCAGCCACAGGTTAACCCCATAAGAATGCTAGTTAGCATATTAAAAATGCATATTTGTATTGACATATTTTGTTGTTACTTCCTCTTATGACAAACAATCAAACTAGCAGCTTTAAAAAAGAATGTAAACGGTGTAAAAAATATTTATCCTTCGAACCCACTTCATGTTTTACTATCACACATCAGGCAACTGAGTGGCCTAATTGGTCAAACGTGATGAACTTTAATCAATATTTTTAAAAGTTTATTTTCCCCAATGGTAATTTCTGATTGGCAGTAATTTCAAAATATTACATACCTGACAGACTACAGTATTTGGCACTTACAGTTTTCAAAGCTATTTTTATTCTAATCCAGTGCTGTTTTTAAGCAAACACTGGAGGAATTGAGTTGACTAACAGTAAAGTATAGGGGATGTTTTCACACAAAAGAGGTTGGGAGCATTGCTTAGAGGTTGAAAATGCAAACATATTGCTCCACTGCATGATAAACTAGCAAAAAGTGATGTTTTGAAGTATCTAGAGATGTAGCTAAGTGAGTTCTCCTTTTTTGTGTTGGTCCCATTGCAGAGGCGAGAAACACTGTACCCTGTGCTGCTCAATAAGTTCTTGGTTCTGCTCTGTGGTCTCAGGCAGGGAATCTTGATCTCTCAGGTTGAGAGCTTCTTCTGCTGATGAGATCCAGTCTAGTAATCTCTGAACTTCTTCTTTTTTTGCATCCAGTGCTGCCAAGCTGGCCTGAATCTTCTGGTTTTGCTGCTGGGCCCAGGTCTGAACCTGGCTCAGAAAACATATTTTACAGTGTCAGGATATCCACATTCTACATCTCTACATTCTACCTACTGAAAATAACAGTTAACTTGCTGATATCATAGCTCATGTGGGGGGAAATTAAAATGTTTGTGGGTTTTTTTCTTTTTAGCATGAAGGCACTCACCTCTTCATAACGAGTTTTAGTAACGCTGATCCAAGATTTGAGAGTTATTATGGCATCTGGGTGGCAGGAGACTAGAATATCCTCACCAAGAATCTGGATGTTTTGTAAGTCCTCTCTTTGAGTCTGCAAGGCAGCCAGTGATTCCTATAGAGGTCAAGAAAATAACTTTGTCAAATCTTTTATTCAGTGGCATTAGTTTTTATGTTGTAGTAGGTCACACAAACAACTTCTACACATTTTACATTTTATATGTCTAAAATAGTTTTTTTTTCCCAAAACAGCAAAAATCCTTGATGTTACAGTCATCCCCCTCACACCCGAGTTATCTATCTCTAACCAACCCCTTATCAGCACCTACAATGTCCCCAAAAGAAGATAAGGTGGGAAAGTGTTTCCCAATCAGTTCTTGGTAAAACTAACCTTGTGTTGTTTATAGAAGGCCCACAAACCATCCTCCTCTTCAGGCATGACCCCGTATTTCAGGATTCTCTCTGCTTCAGTGAGCCTCTTCATAAAAGAGTGTACAAGACCATCAAACTTCTCAGACTATAAAGGACAGAGACATCAACACAAATAAGCAAGTTAGAACTATGTCTGGTTGTTCACAGTATTTTTATGGTTATGCAACTACATGTACCTTAAAAAATCTGTTACTATATATATATTCAGGTGGTGCCTGTGCATGGCAGCCTGACCTCTATCAGTCTTCTCCAGCACAGCTGATGTGGCTGATATCTACAAATTCTACCAGTGGCTAAAAAAGGCAGCACTGAAGGACGACACAGAGACATTAATCATGGCAGCACAAGAACAGACCTTCAGCTCAAGAGCAATAGAGGCTTTGGTCTACATTACCATACAAGACCCAAGATACAGGTTGTTCAAAAATGCCCCTGAGACAGTCCAACACATAATATCAGGGTGTATGATTCAGGCAGGCAAAGCATACATGGAGCACCATAATCAAATGGCTGGAAAAATGTGCTGTGCAGTGACATCTGTGCCAGAGATCCCAAAGTGAAAGTGGGAGTGGTAGAGAATGGAAGAGCTAAAAACTGTGAGACTTCCAGATCCTGACTGACCAACAGGTGATGGCTAACCCACTGGACATCGTGGTGATTGACAAACAAAAGAAAAAGGCAGTGGTGATAGATACATCAGTCCCAAGTGACTGTAACAACAGAAAGAAGGAGCACGAGAAGCTCGAAGAAAAACAAAGGTTGAAAGAGGACGTACAAAAAGGCCCAGAGTCCAAGTGGTCCCTGGAGTAGAGATCTGCATTGGGCTGGAAGTCCTGCAGGACTTGACAGAATTCTAATGTGATCGGGTGGGATTTATATAGTCTTGGGTGGGATTCAGTTGTCAGATCAAAACACATTGGGTCCCGACTTGTGTGAGTGAGGCAAAGCATAACAAGAAAGTATGGAGAACAGTGATTTGTAAAAGAATGTTTTATAAACAGCCTAATAAACATCATAACTTGATTTGTTTATTCAGCTACTTTTCCCATGGCGCATGTCAAGTGACAAGCTGCGTTCTTTGTGCTTGTCAATCAAGTCTTGCTCAGCCTCTGAGTGCTGGAGAAAAATGCAAAGAAAACTCATATTCAGGCTTAATACTAAAAAGTCTCAAGACCTGTTGGGGTCCTTCTGGCTGACAGCTAGAGAGGCTTCTCGGGATACGGCAGGACCATGAAAAGTCAGTCCCATGCAGGTCGCTATATTGATGCACTTTGTGCTGTGACCCCCCAAACTTTAAAAGTGGCTTCAACAGATCTCGGGAACAACCCCCAACCCTCTGTCCAGAAGAGTGCAGTCCTAGGAACAACCTTTAAGCTCCCAGGCCTCTGGCAGAAGTGGACAAATAGGGTGGGCTACAAGTTTTTTGTTATATATATATATATAATTGTTGTAACGACTTGAGAGAATCAAATGTAAGTTTCAGCAGAACAATTACTAAAATAATAAGTTTAAGAATGCTGTAACATTTCAAAAACTAACATTGTGTAACATTTAAAAACAAACACACTGTGTGTTTGTAAGCATTACCTGCTGAAGTGCAACCTCCAGCCTATCCTGTTTGCTGACTGACAGTTTGCAGACAGTCCCCCAACGTCCCCCCAGTTCATCCATCTGCTCCTGCAGCCAATGGGCATCTGCCGTGCTGCTCCTGGTCAGATCCCTCACAGAGCGCTTCAGGGTCCTTATGCATCCGGCTCGTTTTCCTAACTCTTTCTGGAAGGCCTGAAACAAGTAAATTAAGCTGCCATTTGATATTGCTAAAAATAGGATTAATAGTATATAATAAATATTAGCAGTAGTACTTCAAAAATTCAAATTCCTCTAAATTGTGGCAAGTTTTCAACCCAGTTGAGATCTGAATTTGTTCATATGGGTGAAAGTATACCTTATGTTTATCGATGAGATTATTGACCGTGTCTTTGTCTCCACCAACAGGAACATCTTCAGCAAGTTGTGGTTCCGCTCTGTACAGCCAGTCGTTCAGTGCTTGCAGAGCATCAGTGAATCTTCCTGAAAACAGCAGTGCTTCTTCCAGCCTATGTTGTCTAAAAAGTAAAAGACACTGTAAATACAGCTTAGGGTGTATATCTTTTGAAATTTGTCTTGTTTTAATCTGTGGCATGTACCACCCCTATAATTCAAAAGGTTTCTCCAGGACAAATCACAATTTAAACGGACATTTTAAACACACATGGAATCTAAAGTTGTGTTTATACAAGTAAATTTTACATGTTTGAGTGCATGTGAGTGCCTCCTTGAGTGCCTCCCTGAAATCTGTCTTTCTGCTTTACATAAAATGATGACCATAATTTTGACAAACTTGTAAAACAATAACTTTTTCTTCTTCGTGGGCCGTTTACATGTGCCAATCCTTCACCCATCTTTACCTCAATTCGTCCACCCTGTAAAAAAACATTCTCGACTCGCCTTTGCCCCTCTATACCTTTCAATGGACTTGCCACTGATGGTGTCCCATGTGTCTTTGAGTTCAGCCAGCAGGTTCTCCAAATGCTGCCTGTCATGGTTGCTCTGCGTTTTTTCATGAAGGCTGCGACCACTCTTCATCGTGGCTTCATACATGGGTCTCTTTAATCTCAGCAGTTTCTGAAACTCCTAATTACAAGAGGAAAAAATGATTAAATAATAAATATATCTACAGTCCTGAAAAATATTCAGTGAACCTATAAGTTAAATTGTTTCTGTGGATATTTGCACCTTTTGTTCAATCAGCTGTTGCTTTATTTCCTCATGAGATACAGCAATCTCCTTATGTGTATCTATGGTGTGTTCAATCTCTGTCATCCAGTCCACAAGGAGGCGCCAGGATTCAATAAACTAAAATATGAGAAATAAAGAGAGATGGTATACTAAGCTTTCTCATAGATGATGATGGTTATTTTTTTAATATTGAAAATAAGTACTCCTATACCTGTTTAACATTCTTTTTAACCTCCTCCAGCACCCGGCCTCTCTCCGACACTTGCTGCTGAAGCTTTTTGTATCGATCCTGAACAGTCATGATTAGGTTATGAATGACATCACAGTCTTCCTTTCTACTCAGCTCTGTCAGCCTATGGCCTGTATTCTCCACTGTGGTCTTCATCTCACTGTAATCATTAACTTCATTCACCAACATCTGTGAGGATAACAACGATGTTATGAATAGATGACAAAAAAGAAGCAGGATAAAGTACCGTTCGGTGTCAAAAACCTGGAATATTCTTACTCTATGATCTAGCAGCTGTGTGGAAACTGTGTCCAGAACAAAGCTGGGAGGAGGAAGAAGCTCAATAGACTCTTCACATGCATTCATCTTTGTGAGAATTTCCTGGACAATACTATGAAACTCCTTGGCCAGACTCAGTCCCTCCATTAGCTTTGCCTGCAAGTAAAACGTCATACATACTTTTAAAATCAATTTCATTTGCATAACATTTAGCCAGCAGTAAGGTAAATTACTTTGCGATCCTGAACTTTGTTGTAAACAGATGTCCATTTTTGTTCAAGAATAGATAAGTTGTGTTCAGTGCACGACCCTCGCACAAGGTCACTCTGCTCCTGCATCCTGTGAATAGCATTGTTCACACGTGTGTAGGCATGAAGCTTTGAGTCCATCTCATTGCACAACTCCTGTTGTGGGTTAGAAGAGTTGGCAAAAAATTATTAAGTTAAAACTTAACAGAGAAAAATGCTAGTTTGAATGACTACATGTCATGCTTTGTATTTCGAAGATAAATAAATGTTACCAAGTGTGCATTGAGCCGTTCACTTGCAGAATCAGGCATGCCCCAAGTGGTTTTCGAAGAAGACAGTCTGAGGTCTGTGTTTTCCAGCCACTGTATAAGATCTTGAATCTCCATGGTAACATCCTGCACCTGTAGTAAAACAAAACATGCTTTAAATAAGAGCATAAAATTGATCAGCAATAGTGAATGAGCAGGACTTTCTTTAGATAAAGACTGTAAAAGGTTAATAATGTAACATCACTGATATAAAACTATTTACTTAACCTCTGTTTAGAAAAAAAAGAAAGTTACCATCAGAGGGAAACATCAAACAGTAGTTTGAAACCACCGTCAGCTACAGCTGATAACTGCTTCTATTTACACATATTGCATAAACGTGGGTAGCTTTGAAGTATACTAACATCTAACTTTTGCTATTATTCTAATAAACATAACAAAGTTGCTTGTTTCACCTGACTTAATCTGTTCTCTAATTCCAGCTGCCTTCGCTCAGTCTCACAGCGAACAAACTCCCAACTTTCATTCAGCTCTTCCAGCTGTGACTGCAGACCATGTGTGCCGTCTACAGAACCGGCCTCCAGCAGCTTCCTGCCTGCCTGGTTCAGAGACTCAATTGTGCGAACGTGAGACATGACATCATTCCGTAACACCTTTGAGAAAGGAAAAGCATCAGTGGTCAGCGATTTATTACAGAATTATTGTCAGTCTAAATCACAACGTTGTACTTGATCATTACCAACCTTGTGTTTAGCTAGCTCTATTTCACAGGCCTGAAGGTCAGTGCTGATTGGCTGGTTGCCATGCAGCTGTTCAGCAGTGCGGGAAAGCCATGTGCGCAGCTCATCTAGTGTATTTTGGAACTGACCCAGTCCCAGCAGAGCACACTCTAACTGGTGCTGTAAACACAAACAAGCGTACCATTGTAAGGCGATTTACAGTAGTTTTATTGGAAGATGTAGCTATAATTCGAAAGTCAAACTAGCTATTGCTGTAAAATACAAATGAATAAATACAAAGGACAAAAGCTTAATAATAAATAACTGTATTTGCTTCCTTTTCTCACCTGTCTGTTTACTGTTTCTGTCTCAAGACTGTCCCAGCGCTGTCTGAAATCACACAGCGGTGAGACTGAGCTGGGACGCTCTGAGCCTGGAGACAACCGGCACACAAAGTGATGGTTCAGACTTTCTATCTCGATCTTCTTTTGGTAGAGTTCCCGCTTGAATTCCTGGAACAAAACATACAGATTAGATGTTGAATTACCATTAAGTTAAATGTTTTATTGCAAGTTTTTTTTTTTTTTAATCTGGCAAAGTTGGTGTTTTAAGTAAGTCTTACTGAATGCTATAAAAGTATGTTAATGTATATTCCTACCTTGAGATCATATAACTGATTTTTGACTGATTCCAGGTCCGCTCCAACCATGAATTCTTCTGTAGATCTCAACTCAGCAGATTTCAACCACTCAAACAGGCCCTGTTATTAAGGAAAAAACAGAGACTGAAATAGACAATCTAATTCCATGTTCATATCACTGTTTCATGTTGTTTATACTGTTAATTTTACAGTGAATAAACGCTTTGCCAATATAATACAGTAAAAGACTACGCTTGAGTGTTCAAAACAAGTGTTCCACCACTGACCTGCATAGTGTCTTGATAATGCAGAGCTATCTGCAGGGAATCCTCCAGCTTATTCTGACATTCATTCCACATTTTGCTTAAGTTGTTCCATGTGCAATAAAGCTTTGATACAACATATGGCTTTAGATAACAGAGCATCGTGATTATAAAAATGTTCTATTAAAAATAGTTTCCTACTTCATCCATGCTTTTTGTGACATCTGGTTTGTCTGTATCCCCACATGTTAACATCAGGTCCATTCCAAGAACGCCAAGGGTGTCAAGATCACCCTGCAAACTGTCTATATCTTCTCTGAGAGACTAACAAAAAAAATGAAATTATGAAAGTACTGTATTTTGATTAAAAAAAAAAAAAAGTTTAGTATAGGTTCCAGACAAACCTGCATGGTTTCAAGACTTTGGCGGATTGTTTCAGAATCTGTCTGACAAGCATTGAGATCCATCAGTGACTGTTGGGCATCATTAAGAGTAGTCGCCAGTTCGCTGACATCACTCCAAAACTTCAAGGCGAGATCCAAGACCTTTAACAACCAGCTTTCCCTTTCCTGGACCTGCATCTGAGTCTCATCCCACAGCAGGGAGAGGCTGGATACTTGACCCTGAATGGCTGAGAATTCCAACATAGCAGGAGTTTTATTCAGACTGATCTTTGCAAAGTAAATAGCTTTGTTATGTGAAGGTCTGTGGGTCCTGAGACACTGTCTAAGAAGATCGATCACCTGTGCCAATGGAACCATCCCCTGCTGCTTTGGTGTTTGCCAGTAGTTCGTCTGCTTGTACTTTAAGGGTGTTAAGACCCAACTCCAGCTTGGACAGCTCAGCAAGGATTTGCTTATTGTCTTGAAGATGCTCATGGATCCTTGACGTTAGACCTTGAAGAGAGGTCGGTGTCTGTATGCGACTGCGTAGTTGGTCAACATTCTCTCTGATAAGAGTCATCCTCTCATTTAACTGCAGGACCAAAAATAGACACTAAGCTCTTTCTTGTGCAAACATGCATATAT
>JAVKLF010000042.1:18872814-18907079 GCA_034783495.1 Millerichthys robustus
CATTGTTCATTGCTGTATGGTACACATTACATACAAAAATGTGTTTTTATATTTATTTATTATACCCTTACCTCCCTGCCACTTGCTGGAAGGGAAAGAGTCATGGCGGAGTTGTCAAGAGAGCTAAGTGAAGAATTCAGGATGGTAAATTCCTCGTTGCTTCTGTTGACCGGCTCTTCCATCAAACTAAGAGGCTAATATTGGCACACAAAGCAAAATGTGTTTAATGATTTTGTATCTAGTAAGACTTATTTTTGTGTATGTGTATATTTAGAGATCATCATGACATAATTCAACTTTGATTTAAATTAGAAAAATAGTCATTTAAGGATAGGTTGGTTTTTATTTAGATCTGAGGACCCCTTATTGAGGTGAAAATTTTCCAAAAACTTCTTCATAAACCTGAGTTAAAAAGCATTTACTGCCATTTTTAAACCCTAAATGCCATGGGAATAATTATTAGTTTGTGTTTGGTTGAGTATGTTTGTTTTACTGGTGTATTGTTTTATTTACGCATTTAAAAAAAAAAGAAAAAAAATTAATAAGGACCCCCTCAAGCTATGGCTCGCGGACTCCTGGGAAACTAGTTTGAGAACCTCTATTTTAGAAAGATTAAAAATAAGACCAACCATTTTAAGATTTTTTTTGTCAATTTGTACACATTGTAATGTATTATTATTAGTGTTATTATTATTATTAGGCTATAAATAGTGGGCTCATAATCACAAGTGGTTGCGTTCAATTTGATCAATTTGCTTTGTTGTGTATGAATAAAGATCTTCCTCACACTGCCCTCATGTGGCCATTTAGTGTTTTTCCAGTATTATGAGTTCATCATTCCATCCATTCATCATGTTAACCTACTTCTGCCTTTCAGGGGGTCACAGTGCGAGAGGTGGGGTACACCCTGAACAGGTCACAAGTCCATCACAGGGCCACATAGAGACAAACGAAACAAAAAAAACATTCACGCTCTCACTCACAGCTAGGGACAATTTAAAGTTACCAGTTAGCCTAACGGTCATATTTTTGGTCTGTGGGAGGAAACCGGAGTACCCGGAGAAAACCCACGTATGCATAGAGAGAACATGCAAATTCTAACCAGAAAGGTCTTCGAACTGGCGACCTTCTTGTTGAAAGACTTGAGACAGCAAATGTAATTGGGCTGTTGATATAATTTTTTAAAAACTGTTCGATTTTGCATTGTGAATATTCCTCCTTTGTTAAAAAGTCTAGGGAGTGGGAGACTATTACCTTTCCCTTTGAATCATATGGGTGTCTGAATTAGGCAATATTGACTCTTTCATAGGCCCGCCTTTGATTATTTGTACTATTATTTATCCTCTATTTTCCCCCCAACCGCTGTATTCTTTTTAGGTTTGATTTTAGATAATTTTGACTACTATTTCAGCTTTATAAAGTATGGTTGCCATTTTTTTATTCTGTTGATAGTTACTTGTTTTTAAAACTATGATGCAGACTTGTAATTCTAGAGAAATTGTAAAGGTCTAAAACAAGGACAATTCTGATTTTGATGTTAAATAAATAATTGCCTTTATCATTTTCTGTACCTTAATATAGAATGATACAAATTGCGTAAAATGGATGTGACATGAGTTTAAAGTATTTATCATATAAGGTTAGTTTCATTCTGTCAGAGGACTGGAAGATTCCAGAAAAACCTAGAGCAAGAAGTGGATCAGTTCTTGCATCAGATATTAAAATATTTCATCATAGCTCTTGAAGCAGAATGTCAAAGACCACCCTTTGGAAAAGTGCTGGAATTTGGGTAAGGTACTGGGAGCTTTCCACGTTAAATTCCATTGTCATGTGATACCTTGTAAGATTGTTTTTAAAAGTCTAGTTCAGAGAAACAACCTCTTAAGATCATTCATTTTTACTAAGTCCACTTGGTATGTTTCTTCTTGCAAGAATAAAGGTGCTCCTAATTAAAATTGGCAAAATACTAAAATTTAATTTAAAAATTATGTAAAATTTATTTTAGCAGTAGATCACAGGTGAAAAGCAGTGGTAGGGGATTGTGTGGTGTTTTCTTTGGATACCATATCCATTTATCTATCCATCCTAGACTTTCTAAAGAATAAAGTTCCAAGAAATACTGTACTGAAGTATTGCTTGACTTCTCACTTCCAACCTTTACTTAAACTTAAGACGGAAATATATGATATGTAAATATAGCTTGAAAGGCATAGCCTAGATAATGGTGCATGAAAGACAAAAGTATCAATTTAGAGCATATTTATTTACAACATAGTGTTATGTTAACATACAGCAAAATCCTTATTCTTAACTAAAGCAACATTTGTCCCATTGCTAAAGCAACCACTTTATAATGCTAAAAATATTATTTTACATGAACATTTCCCCATGTTTTTTGTAAAGTTAGTGAAACATGCAAGGCACATTCAGAATAATAAAAATGTTAAAAACAATATAAAGGTGTACAGATATGATATGATATGCAGAATTGCATAATGAACGAAATAAAAACAATGAGCAAAGTAAAACCTTAAGCTTTTTTCAGCATGCTATGAAAATCTGTGACAAAAAAATGAAAGGAGCAAATCTGATATAATACATACAATCATGCAAATTGCAATTTTGAAAAAAGGTACTTTGGTTGAACAGAATCAAACAAAATACAATAAAATAGTGATTCAAATGACTGAAGATGTGCTGATGTTTCAATGAAATTTATGCAATGCAATAAAGACTGTTGATGTGGACATGGATTTTCTGATGGTGTAAATTTTAAGGCATTCTATCATAAAAATTCCTATGAGCATTCAAGTATTAACCCCACGACAAAAGCGTATGAGTGACAAGTATAGAAATGGCATTCCAAGATGAAGTTGACTCAGTCTCAGCTTTCCACAGATGTGATGCACAATGGAAGAAAAGAAATACTGCAGATCTAAAACAAAAAATAATATTTGTAAAAAATTTATGTAAAACATAAAACAAACTTAAAATTAAAATGTCAAAAACAAGACAAAAACTTAGATATCTTTAATCAAAAATAAAATAAAATCTAAATCCCTAAACAACCTGGGGCTATACACGATTTGCAGTGTGATAATGATATGAACTCACAAGTCCATCAGTGTTGGGGAGGCTACACACTCTGGCCAGCTGAGTATTTGTGCACATTTGTTGGATTTGGAGTGATTGTTGCATCTATGAAAAATGAGAAGATGGTAGAAAAAACAACAGTAGTTATAAGATTTTTAGCTGAATGGATACATTTCACTGATAACATGACACTACAGTAACATATGAGACATGTCTTAAGGATAGGCCATGAAATGTGATCAAACTCAACTGAGAAACCATAAAAAATAAAAAAAAAGAGAAAAATGTCAACTTACGGGAGTCAAAATAACAGGCATCGGGACTGTAAGACAGTGCAGGATTGAGTCTGACATCATCTTGGGATTTAGCAGGAACACTTAGTTGATGGAATTTATGAGAGTCCAAAATTTGATGTGTGTAAAACAATAATACAATTACCTTGACCACTGACAATAGATGGCATGAGTAATAGCAAATTTCAAATCAGTTTCAGAACAGCTTGCACAAATTCACTATTATTGGTTCTTTAAAATGCAGTAATTCATTTTGTAGTGATTTAAATGAGTTATTTATGCTGCAATTTACTCCTTTACAGTGCACATCAGGCAATATGAAACATAAAAACATGAACACATCTTTTGTCTACACTATACAAACATTTAAAAGTCTTGAATGCATTTTTACGTTTTAGTGAAAAGAAATCATTGCATTACTACTGAAGATAAAAAAGTTATTAAACATTTTAAACTGACAAATTTAAAATAAAACAAGGAAGACATGAAAAACTTTTCTGTTTGATACATATATATTAGTTCTAGAAAACACCAGCACACAATGTTTGAACAGGTGTAAAAATGAAATGTATAGTTACTCTAGCAACAACAGAAATACCATGTTCTGCCTTAAAAGTTATGATTTGCATTTTTTTACTGTAATTTTCTTTCTATATTTCTAGCAACTCGTTACATCCTCATAAAAGAGGCAATCATTTGCACGCAAAAAAAATAAATCAAAAGCCCAGGCAAATCTTGTGATTATATGAAATGACAAATAAATAAATCCATTTTTATTGTTACTATATCAAATTTTTTGTGTTAGAAATGCAACTCTAAAGTGCATTAGTATTTGTAGGTTGTAGGTACAATTAATTGCGAGTGGGACTAGCTTCTTAGAATCTACGAGGGTAGCCCGATGTTGATGAGTATGAATAAGAAGAGGATGAGAAAGTCGTGCTAAAGCCGGAACCAGCATCAATGCTGCCTCTTCTGGAGCCTGAACGGGATCCTGTCCTTGAGCCAGTCCGAGACCCATATGCAGATCCAGAACCACTGGCATTGTAGGGACTGTAAAGACCTTTGCTCGACTGAGAGGAGGCCTCTAGAAGCCTTAAACTAGTCCCTTCTTCAACCATGCTTCTGTCCATGGCATCTTTGAAGGAGATTTTCAGTTTGGTTTTTGGACATGTCAAATATTTTGAATAAGCACCAACATCTCTCAGTTTTTGGGCAGTACGAGCATCAATTGTTCCTTTTCTGATGGATTCTTCTAGGGACACCCTGCTCTCAACATCAGGCTCAATAAGTCCACCAGTCAAATACTGAATCTCAAGGAAACGCTGGCCAGCCTCATAATACAGCCAGCCTTTTTTAAGAGCCTGGGAGGCAGACATCTTCACTTTCGTTCTAGGATCTTCAAATCCACTGAATGCTTTTTGTGCCAGGTTGAGGCGATCAACCATGACTTTATCCACCAAGCTTTTCTCCGTAGCTTCATTGACTGAGAATCTCTCCCCAGTTGTGGGGTCTATTATTCCTCCTGTGCAGGCTTGGGCCTCCAACAGTCTTTGGCCTGTGATGTTGTCTACTAGGTTTCTGTGCATTGCCTCAGTGATGGACACTTTCTCCAATGTATCTATGTCTAGGATTCCTGCTATTGGCCCAGTCTCTTCTGTTGGGTCATTCCAGTTTACTGCAGGTGGTTTAATTGAAGGCATGGGGCTCATGGGACTGGAGTAAGTTGACCCAGTAGTAGAACCAAATGAGGATGAACGTGAACGAAAACCTCCAATACCTCCAGAAAGCATGTCAGCAAACTCTGTAATTGACAGGTTTCCAGATCGGTATGTCTCCAGAGTCTTCTGGTCAATAAATCCTCTTGAAAGAGCATCATCAACATCATACTGTCTGCCAGACCTTCTGTCAATTATCATGGATTTTACAGAGCCATCAGAGGAAGTCATTGTGATCTCCTCCCATTCACACTCCTGCTCAGCAAGTTCCAAGTAAGTTTGGTGGTCTATAAGTTTCATTCTGTAGGCTTCATATACACTCATTTCTTTGCCTGTCTCTGGGTCAACAATGACAACTCTGCGTTTTCGAACTGAAGATTTGGAGGAAGTCTTACTTTCTCTGTTCTTTTCTTTTAGTAACAGCAGTACCAGGCCAGTGTCAGGATCAGTGATACACCTCTCCATCAACTGAAGGTAGGTTAGGTTTTCTTCTGTATTAGGATCAAAAAAGCCTTTTGTGTCATCAGATGGATCAGTCAAAATCTCATTCATTTCTTCATCAAAGAAGCCACGATTGTAAGCCACCTCAACTGGTAGACGATGACTTTCTTCTGGGTCAATAATTCCACCAGTAGCTATCTGAGCTTCTAGGAGACGAATACCATGATCTTTCAAGATGAGGCCCTTTTTCATTGCTTGGAATAGAGAGATTGTCTTGCCTGAATAAGGATCTCTATATCCAGTCACTGCTCGCTCAGCAGAGAGAAGCTTGTCCTTAAATTCGGGACCTACAATACCCATTTTTACTGCTTCATTGACGGTCAGTTTAAGATTCTTGATTGGATCAATAACATATCCTGTGGCTGCCTGGGCCTCAAGGAGCTCAAATGCAGTCCCTGGCCTGATCATGTTCTTCTTCATGGCCTGGTATATGGATAAGCGTTCTTTGGTTGACTCCAAAAACACACCAGCAATACAGCCTGTGCCCTGAAGGTATCTTGATAGTCTATTGCTAACTTCTTCCACTGTAAGAAGGCCTTCATTTAATTCAGTGACTGTCTGCTGGTCAATAATTTGTGAGCGAATCAGCTCCTCCATTGTGATCTGTTTTCTCAGACCTGTGAAGGTCAACCTCTTGTCTCCAAGGGAAAGGAGGCGCAATCCTCCTTCTACTTTGCATCTCTTGAGGAGGTCTGCATATGACACTTTCTCTTCTGTAACTGGATCAATAAAGCCTTTGACATTGTCTGTTAATTGCTCATTAGTCTCTTTATTGATATAACCTCTTTGCAAAGCAATGTCTGCTGGTAGGTGAAACTGGAATTCTGGATCAATGATGCCACCTGTAGCAGTCTGGGCCTCCAGCATTTTCAGGGCATAATCTTCAGGAACAAGATCTTTTTTCATGGCTTGGAAGAGAGATATAATTTTTCCACTGTATGGATCTTTGTATCCAGTGACAGCTCTTTCAGCTGAAAGAAGTTTATCATGGATCTCAGGCCCAACAATTCCTTTACGAACAGCTTCATCAACAGTGAGGGTTTCATTCTTCACTGGATCAACAATAAATCCTGTTGCAGCTTGTGACTCTAAGAGGCTGAGACCTACCTCTGGTTTAATGAAACCTCTGTTCATTGCTTGATATATGCTTAGCTTGGCACTTGAGTCTGTTTTGAAACCAGCAACACAGCCTGTGCCATAGAGATATTGTTTTACATTGGTCATCTCCATGATGTCACGGATGTCCCTCTTGCCCTGTTTAAGAAGGTTGTATGTCTCCAAATCAATGATGTGGGCATTGTAGAGCTCTTCAATGGTTATCCTTCTCCTTATAGTTTTGTATGACATTGGACTGTCATTTCTGATGATTTCTCTTTGCTCCATTATCTCAATAATAATGATGATCATCCGCTCTTTTGTGATTTTTCCAGAGCGGTATTCATCTAAGAGTTTCTGTCTTTCCTGTTCTGGGATCAAATTTGAGTTCATTACATCCCATAGGTTCATTGGCTTTTCAGCAAGGCCCTCAATTGGAATGTCAATTTGGGTTTTAGTCAGATCACTCTGAGTTTGCTCTTCTGTATAGAGGTATGTCTTCTCCACAACAGTGGGAGATTGTGGTTTAGAGAGAGGGAGGAAGTAAAAGCCTGTGTCTGTATCTTTTTGGCATTTGTCTTTTAGCTGCTTGTAGGTTACATTCTCATCAGTTTCTGGATCTGAGAAAGTCTTATTATCATCTGATGGTACAGACAGAGCTGTGGTGATTTCTTTACTGAAAATATTCTTTTGGTATGCAGCCTCAATGGGAACCCGATGACTGTTTACAGGGTCAATGATTCCTCCACTGATCATCTGTGCCTCCAAAAGGGGCATGGCATGTTCTTTAAGAATAAGATCTTTTTGCATTGCTTCAAAGAGGGAGATTTTCTTGCCTGTGAACGGATCCTTATAGCCAGTGACAGCTTTTTCTGCAGAGAGAAGTTTTTCATGCAACTCTGGACCAACAACACCTACTTTCACTGCCTCATCTACTGACAGGCATTGTTTCCTCACAGGATCTACAATGAACCCAGTTGCAGCCTGAGCTTCAAGAAGTAAAAGACCAGTGTTGTGTCTGAGAAGCTTTTTCTTCATAGCTTGATAAACACCAATTTTATCTTTTGATGGTTCCAGGCAAATGCCAGCAATACTTTCTGTGCCCTGGAGGTATTTCCTAACATTGGGATTTTCACTGACTTGTTTAGGAGTTGTTTTGCCTTGCTGAAGGTGGTCAAAGGTTAGTTTGTCAATAATTTTGGAATCATACAAGGAATCTGCTGGAACAGGAGCTCGTAGTCCCTTAAAGCTGGATTGTTCTTGTTTCTTAGTTTCTTTCTCATTTACAATTGTGATGATGATCTTTATTATCTTTTCAATTGTAACTGTTCCTGACCTAAACTGTCTGAGCATGTCAAGTCTCTGTTCCTCAGTGAAATACTCAGAGTTGATAAGTTCCCAGAGTGTCATTTTTCTGCCTTTAAAGGGTCCAGAGTCAAGCTCCACAGTTGCCTGAGTCATAGCCTCTTTTGTCTGAGCTTCAGTATATGTTGACACCTCCTTATCATTGACTGCTTCATCACTTAGAGGAAGAAGCAGGAGACCAGTTTTCTTGTCAGTGGCACATCTCTTGAAGAGCTGTGCATATGTCACATGTTCTTTTGTGTTTGGGTCAAAGAAATGTTTAGTTTCATCAGTTGGGTTGCTCAGAGTCTGCTTCATTTCATCATCAAAGTAATTTCTCTTGCAAGCAACATCATGAGGGATACGAAAACTTTTTATGGGATCAATGATGCCACCAGTGGCCATTTGGGCATCAAGCAGTCGAATACCTTGCTCTTTAGGAATAAGATCTTTTTTCATTGCCTGGAAAAGAGATACAGTCTGTCCAGTGTAAGGATCTTTGTAACCTGTAACAGCTCTCTCTGCAGACAGGAGCTTTTCATGCAGCTCAGGACCAACAACACAAACTCTGACAGCCTCATCAACTGTGTATTTTTGGTTTTTGACAGGATCAACTACAAACCCTGTTCCTGCTTGGGCTTCAAGCATGTTCAAAGCAAGCCCAGGTCTTACCATGTCCCTCTTCATAGCTTGATAGAAGGACAATATCTCCTTGGATGAGTCGATGAGTACACCTGCAATGCAGTTTGTACCCTTTAGTGCCTTGTAGACTTGCTCCATTTCAGAGACCTCCTTGACTGAAACATTTCCCTTTTGTAGTTTATTGTGAAGGTCTTTATCAATGATTTTTGATTCCAAAAGCTCACTGACAGGGACCGGTGCTCTTAGACCATCAAAGGTAATTTCATTCTTTTTCTCTTTCTCCTCAGCTACTGTAATGACAATCTTAATTATCTTTTCTATGGTGATTTTGCCTGTTTTGTACTGACGAAGAAGATCTTTCTTTTGATCTTCAGTGAAGTACTCAGAGTTGATTATCTCCCAAATGGTGACAGTTTTACCTCTGAATTTTCCAAAAGGCACAGAGACAGTTGTTTTGCTGAATACATCTTTTGTCTCTTCTTCTGTGTATATACTTGAGCACTGAGCAGCTTTTTCTGTGATGGGCAGGAGTAACAGACTTGTATTTGGGTCAGTAGTGCATCTTGCCATTAACTCAGAATATGTCAGTGGTTCTTGAGTGCTGGGGTCAAAATATCCCTTTGTGTCATCTGAGGGTTTGTCCATGATCTTATTAATTTCTGCATCATACTGTCCCTGCTTACAGGCTGTTTCATTGGATATGCGATGGCTGTTGATAGGGTCAATTATGCCCCCAGTAGCAAGCTGAGCCTCAAGGACTCTGATGGCATGATCACGTTCAATCAGACCCTTCTTCATGGCTTCAAAAACAGAAATCTTTCCACCAGTGTAAGGATCTTTGTAGCCAACAACAGCCCTCTCAGCTGAAAGCATTTTGTTATGCAGTTCAGGGCCAATCAAGCCTTCCTTGACAGCTTCATTAACAGGGAGTTTTTTGTTCTTAATAGGGTCTAAAATGTAGCCAGTGGCTGCCTGTGCTTCAAGAAGAATCATTGCTGTGCCCGGGGTAATCATTTTTTCTTTTGATGCCTGATAGACTGACATTTTTTGATTGGTAGGTGTTAAAACACCAGCAATGGCATTGTTTCCTTTAAGAATTCTTTTAAGATTTTTGGTATCCCCTAGCTCTTCAACAGTGGTCTTGCCATTTTTTAGTTGATCAAACTCATTCTGGGGTAATAGACCAAGGTCATAAAGCCTACTTGCAGGTACTTTTTCACGGATGCCATCAAAAGCTAAGGGATCTGGTCTCTTTTCTGCCTCATCCACCATGTCCCTACCATTTTGACCAATATAAACTGTCTTTGTTGTTTCAACTGTTGTTACATGGTGAACCTCTTTGTTTGAAAATTTATCAGTCTCAATGTCTTTCTGGGCTTCTTCAAGCTGCTGTAGTTTCTCACGCAACTTCTGGTTCTCCTCCGCAAGGATCCTTTCCTTTTCTAATTTCTGTCTTTCTAGTTCTAGCATTTCTTTTTGCTTGTTAAGAGTTTCTTGTTCTGCCTCTTTCTGTTTACTGACGGCTGCATCCATGGTGGCCAGAAGTTTCTTTTTCTCCTCCTCCATTTGTTGTCTCTGACGTTCTTGTTCATCTTTAAGGGCCTTTGCCTTCCTCACTTCCTCTTCAAACTGGCTCTCCAGCCTCCTTTTCTCATCTTCAATTAGCTTCTCCTTCTTTAACAGGAGTTCCTTTTCTGTAAGGAATGACTGCTGAAGCATAGTCTTCTCATGCTCAATTTGTTTCTGCTGTGCATCAGCCATCTATTAGGAAAAAAAACAAACATATGTTACAAAAGGTTGGAGTTGCTAGACTTCCTTTTTAAACATATATTTTCTTATTAAAATGTATAATAAAATATGTTTCTACAATGCACTCTGTTTATGCATATAGGGTTATAAGTGTCACAGTAAAAAGACAATTGCAAAGTATGTTTATTGAATGTGTAGTATTTGACTGAATATTGTCAGCATTTTTATTTAACATTCTTGCAAAAGTATGTAATGTATACTGTAGTGGTGTAACTGTATAGTGCAGAAAAAAATACCAGAAACATGTAGTAGGTAGTTAATAATTTGTAAGTTAAATGTGTTAGGAACACATTTATTTGAACTACTGTAGAATAAAGTGTTGCAAGAAAGTTTTTGACCCTCATAAAATGTTTTATATGCTTTTCGGGAAACATTTTAAAACAATAGCAATTTCGGAAAGTAGATCAAGGAAACCTCACTTAGATATCTGTGAAAAAATGTTTTTTGTACCATTTCGCCTGTTTGTTCAGTCTAAACTAGGACAGCTTATGGTTATCAATAGGAAAAATATTTTTCAAGCTTGCACACAATTTAAAATAAATTCCTGTCAGGGCAAAGGTCTGTAAACTTTACTTTAGCTAAAGTAGGTATTATTGTAAAAAATGTGACCAAAGCACACAGTTCGTTCTAAAGGCCCTGTCATATTGTAACTTTTAGACAACTTATGACAACCTATGCAAATTTTATCCAACACACTGGTGTAAATTGCATAAGTTAATACCTGCCAGCTTCGATTTGCTCTCAGTTATTTATTTTATTTTATTTTTTAAACCCAGTCAGATGAATATATTCTTTTTTATGAGCATCACTCTTGGACTTCTCTTGGACATTTAGACAATTGTCAGTCAATCATCGAGAGACACGCCTACACATTCAGATAGAAGTTACCTAATTACCCAGCTTGTTTCTGAAATTTGTTCACTCCTGTGTAACTTTCATGGAACGTGTGAACATATATTTAACTTACCTGAAACCTATGTAAAATACTTTACAATTAGCCATATGGTGAAAATTTTGAACATGTTCAAAATTATGCAGTGCTATTGTGGCATGAAAGTAGCCTATGCACCTAGACTCCATCAGCATGTTTTTGTTTTTTCATAAGTTGATTTTGTGCATCACTGCGTGACAGCTGCCACTGTCGCAATTTGCTCCAACATGCTTTGCAAAAGCTCTGCAGAAGTTACACTGATGTTGCACATAAGCTCTGCAAAATCAAAACACTAAGCTTCTACATGTTACACATAAGTAAGGAACAATTCATAGGTTTTATATTTGTTCAAGTCATTAGCAACAGAGTATTCCAAAAGTGGCTTGTATTTAATTTGTTTTTACTCTTCTTTATGTTGTGCCAGTGTGTTGGACCAAATTTGCAGCTTTTGGCATAAGTTGTCTACAATGTTATTGTGTCACAGGGTTTTAACAAAGAATTTTAAATGAAAAGTAAATCTAACTTTTTGGAATTGCCAAGTCAACGTTATCTTGATCTATTGGATAATTACAAAAGGTTATATGAAGTTATGTTTAAAATTTATCTAATCTAATGTGCAGGGATATTTTTAAAAAATGATCCCTCCCAAAAATGCAGTTATTGTGCGACAGAAGCTTTACATTTTAAAAGCACAACATTTCTACCAATTACAAATACTGTATCATTTTCCATTGTACATAAAATATAATGTACAGCAGTTTACTTTCCCTTGAATGTTTAGATTGTCATCATCTACCTTACAACTTGTATGGAAAATCTTAGTGTTATTATCATGATAATGCAGACTGATGTTATTTTTTTTTAGTTTAGTTGATTAGTTTTTTTTTTAATGATTTTTGACTAAAACTGTGAGACCTAAAACAAAAAAAAGCTATGCTCATTTATTTTAATTCTATACAATCCAGTTGACAAAAAAAAAAAAATGTTTTTAACTGATGTTAGATTTATTTAACTTGGGTTCGGAAACTGAAAGGAATATGACATATACTGAAATATGTCGTAAAACGGAGAAACATTCCAGGACACGAGGATACATTCAGGAGATGATCTGCATGAACACAGTGCACTGTAAAAAAATAAGTTAAAAATCATATTCAAATTTTAAATATAGGTTTGTGATTAGTAAAATCAAAAAGGGGACAGAGACTTAGAAAAGGAAATGGGTTAGTTCTTAGACAGTTAACAATGACATAAGCTGCTCTGCTATGCCATTTTTGACACAATACCTCTTTTGACTTATTTTGAAGGTCTTCAGCCTCCTTTTTCAGTCTAGCCTTCTCGTTCTCAAGGTCTGCAATAGCTTTGCGCAAATCATCAGCCTCTTTGCCAGTATTTAGCCTCTCAAATTCCAGTCTTTCAACTGCAGTCAATTTTTCTTTTGTGGCAATTTCAGTCTCATGAAGACGAGCGGCAACTGTATCAGCTTGTTTCTTGAATTTTTTGGCTTCTTCCTCAGCTTTGGCCTGGGCTTCACTGAGCTGAGACACCTGAAGTCTTAGTTTTTCAGCTTCAGCTACAATCTCCAATTGTCTTTGTCGCTCTGCTGTGAGTGACCGCTGGTATTCCTCTGTTTCGTCATTCAGACGCTGCTGCATTAACTGTTTATCCTCCAAAAGCTTCTGTGCCTGCTCCTGGGCCAAGTCCTTTTGTCTTTGAAGCATCTCTGCCTCAGCTCGGAGTCTAGATGCTTCTTGTATGGCCTGCATGTTCTCTTTGTGCATTTTTTCTGCAAGTGCTCGTTGCTGATTGAGGTCATCTTCTGCAATCTGTCTCAAGCGGGCTGCCTCTTGAGCTTCAACGCTAAGCCTAACAGCCTCTTCTGCGAGCCTTTTCATATTCTCAGCCTCATCAGCAAGGAACTTTTGTGTGTTATCTTTGTCTTTTTTGATGAGACGCTGATTTTCCTCCTCGATTTTGATTTTAAGTTTGAGAAGTTCCTCCATTTGAACCTTGACTTTGAACAGCTCATCTTCCACTTGAGTCTTTTGTTTCAGAGCATCATCAACCTCATCTTTCAGCCGCTGCAGCTCATCATCCAGGAGTGATTTCTGTTTATCTGTTTCATCAAGTTGCAGCTTGACCTTTGTGAGCTCTTGCTCCACTTGAAACTTTTGTTTTAATGTTTGCTCAGCCAGTTGTTTGTGCTTTGCCATTTCAGCATCAGCTTGTTCTTTTTGCTTTAATGCTGCAGCTTCTGCTTGTGCTCGCTTGGCAGCTTCAAACTCAGCCTCCTTCTTCAACCTCTCTGCATCTTCCTGGGCCTTAGCTTGGTTTACGGCTTCCTGTTCAGCTGCAGCTTTTTGCCGTTCTGCTTCTTCTGCTTGCTGACGAAGGAGAGCTGCCTCCATCTCTGCCTTCTCCTTAGCAGCTTCTGCCTCTTTGGCAAGTTTCTTGGCTTTCTCATATTCTTCTTTAAGCTTTTTCTGCGTGATGCTGTCCTCCTTTTGTTGCGCAAGAACACTTTGCACTTGGTGCTCAGCTGCACTGCATTTCAGGGCTGCTTGTTGGGCTGCAGTAATCTGCTCTTCTGCTTTTTGGTCAGCCTCATCTTTCTGTTTCTTTGTTTCTTCCGCTCTCTTTTTCAAACGCTCAAGCTCGTCTTGGGCTGCCTTTCGTTGTCTGGCTGCCTCTTCCTCTGCAGCAGCAATCTTCTTTACCTTTTCTTCTGCTTCCCTCCTCCTTTTCTCCTCCTCAAGGGCAAGCTTCCTCAGTTTCTCTGCCTCTTCTTCTGCTCGGAGCTTGCTTTGTTGAGTTTCTTCTGCAATATTTTTCAGCTTGTTCAGCTCTAGCTCCAGGTCCAGTTTTCCAGATGAGGCCTTCTCAAAGTTGAGCTTAAGGATTCTGATTTCTTCTTCAACAACTCGCTTCTGTTTCAGAGTGTCATCCACTAACGCTCTTTGTCTTTCCATTTCGGCTTCCGATGACTTTTTGAGTTGAACAATTTTTTCATCAATATCTTGCTTGTGTTGGTTTGCTTGGTCTTCAAGAGCTTTTCTCTGATAAGCTTCATCCTCAGCTTGCCGTCTGAGTCTCTCATTTTCTGCCTCCTTCTCTTTCAGGGCAATTTCAGCTTCTGTTTTTAAGCGAGTGGCTTCACTGATCGCAGCAAGTTTCTCTTTGAGAATCCTCTCAGCCTCTGATCTCTGACGCATTGCTTCTTCTTCTGCTATTTGGCGCTGATGCTTGGCCTCCTCTGCAATGGCTCTAAGCCTGCTCGCTTCTTCTGCCAGGTCTTTCATCTTGGCAGCTTTTGATTCAAGAAGTTGTTTGCTTTGTTCTGTGTTGAACATTGTCTCCTTCTCTGCTTTAGACTTCATCTGGATGAGTAAATCCATTTCACTTCTTACTTTGGCTAGTTCATCTTCCAGCTGTTTCCTTTGTTGCTGAGCTGCAACAACTTCATTCTTCAAGCGGTACAGTTCGTCTTCAAGTAGGGACCTCTGTTGCTCTGCATTGTCAAAATCTGCCCTGAGTCGAATGAGTTCCTGTTCTGCAGTGAGCTTCTGCTGAGATGTGCTCTCAGCTACTTTTCTTTGCCTCTCAAGTTCTTTCTCAGCCATTTCTTTCTGCTTCAAGGCTGACTCTTCAGCTTTGGCTCTCTTCTTTGCCTCACGCTCAGCTTCTTCCTTTTGTTTTTCTGCTTCTTCTTGAGCAAGGCTCTTTTTGTGTGCCTCTTCCTCAGCCTGGAGTCTTAGACGAAGGGCCTCATTGGCTTTCTGCCTCCATTTCTCAAGCTCCTTCTCTGCCTCTTCTCTGGCGTTTTCTGCATTTTCTTGTTGTTTCTTGAGATGAGCTGCTTCTTGTTGAAGCTGAAGGACAGCACCGTGCTCTTGCTTAAGAGACTCCTCCAACATTGAGGTCTTTTCCACAAAGGAGGAGTGTTTACTCTGGAGCTCAGCAGCAGCACTTTTCTGGGCTGCTTCATGAGCCACTTTGATTTGTCTTTCCTTTTCAACCTCTGCTTGCTTGACTTGCCTCTCAGCCTCCTCTGCTTGTTTCCTAAGATTATCAAGGTCTTCAAGAGCTTTTTGTTTTTGCTTTGCAGCCTCCTTTTCTGCTTCAGATTTGCGTTTGAGTTCCTCTTCTGCTAAGCGCTTTTTTTGTGTCTCTTCATTAACTTGTTTTCGGAGCTTCTCTGCCTCCTCTTGAGCTGCCTTCCTGAGTTTCTCTGCTTCTGCTGCTCTATCACGAAGTTGCGTGAGTTCAGACTCTGCAGTGGTCTTTTGTTTAACAGTTGTTTCTAGTTGGATCCTGATGAGGCGGATTTCCTCCTCAATTTTAACACGACTTTGAAGAGCTTCATCCACCTGTTGACTTTTGCTTTTGATCTGCTGTTCTGAGAGGTTTTTGAGCTCATGCAGCTCCTGTTGGATGTTCTGTTTTTGGTTTTCTGCATCTACAGCAGCATTTTCTCTCCTGTTTACTTCTTCCTGCATTCTGAACTTCAGCTCTTGAGCCTCTTTTTCAGCTTTAGCAATGGCCTTTGCATGAGCTTCAGCTAACTGCTTCTGTTTGTCTAACTCAGCCTGCATCTCCGCCATCTTTTTCTGCTCTTCCGCTTTGAGTTTCTGTGCAGCTTTCTGCATTAGTGGAAGCAAATGGTAAAGAAAGGATTACAATCAAGCATGACAGGCTAAAGGTAATACTTTACATTAACCAGCTCAAAACAGTGTGGGTTAAAACAGTGAATTATTTGGTAATCACAGCCAAAACACACTTGTTTAGGAGCAAATTAATGTAGTGCATTACCTTGGCAATGTTAATGTTAAAATTAGCTCAAAGAAGAATTCAATCACTAGATGCAAATTAGATGCTCATTCAATTAAGTGATGTTAAATTCTTGATGCAATTGAACAATCATGACAAGATCATTCAGGAAAAACAGAAAATATGAACGTATCAGTTAATGTATGGAAACAAATCACTTCACAACACAGCAATAAAAACATGGCATGCATCTGTAGCTGAAGGACAGTCCTAACTTTCAGTGTATCAGTCTATGCATTTAACCCTCCTGCTGCCCTGGGGTCAAAATGACCCAACCAGGCCTCAGTTTTGAGACCGAGGCCTTACGGATCATTTGAGCAGTGGGAGTGTTAAAAAAAAACCTACTAATTGTGTGATCACGACATAAACATAAATTTAGCAGATGTTTCCAGTAAGTAGGTGGGGTTTTGTTTCATGGAAACACTTCTTTACCCCATGAAGTCAGTGGAAAACCTTTTTTATATCAATCAGAATTAAAGCTGTTTTTACACAATTCTGTCAAAGTATCTGTTATGTCTTCCCATGCACTGGGGGTTCTTTAAATCACCATTTGCAACAAAATAGAATTGAAATGAAAGGAGAAGTCAGAAAATAAAGATTTCAGTGACATGTTAGTCTGGAAACTGGCTTATGACATAAATAAGGCTTGGAAAGCATTGCAAATGCTCCTAAATTGACAAACAGGCTGAAAATTTAAAATGTATGGTGTCAGTCAGGACAAACCAAGAGAAAGTCTGAATAGTTAGCTGTCTATGTACAAAAATGAAACACAAAAATAAAAATGGTATGAAAAGTCAAAATGCAGTTTAAGAGGAACACAGATGACAGGATCAAACAGGGATAATGAATTTGACGTACCTAAGACACAGAATAATTTACCTCTTTTATGCTCAAACATGGCAAAGCACTGGCAAGCAGTTAAAAAGCAAGGACACAAACAAAACATTGGGTTAGGAAAGAATGCAAGTCTTTAAACTTGTGTTATTTAGGGGGGAAATAGATTTGATGATCAGACAGACCGCAGAGTTATAACTTTGAGGATAAAAATTACCCAGTGGTGTAAGAAATAAAAAGAGCACTAAAAAAAGTGAAAGAAAGAACCCCTCATTCTAACTTTATAATGGCACAACACAAACTGAATGGAAATGAAGCAACATGTATGAATGTGCTAAATGCAACATGTGCTGCATTTAGTCACTCTAGTTTTAAACACTGAGAATTGTGTTCTTAATAAAGTCTTTAATTTATTACTGTAGTTTAAAAAAGTGATGGGCCAACCCTCAATTCTTAGTTTTCCATACAGCAGACTTTTCTTTTCTTGAAGTGGTCTTGATCAATAGCTCTCCAAGCTTTCTGAAAATCTTGACATTTGCTGCCTTTAACACTTGTTTTTTACCGTAGTTTAATTCTTGTTCAAAAGAATCCTTTTGGGTTTATTACCCACTTAATGGTGATCTATGGATCTTTCAAAAAAAGGAGAGGCACCTTCACTTAAGACGTTAGCCAAAGAAAACCTTGAAAGGCATTCAAAGGCGCAGAGAACTGTGTTGCAAGACCATTTTATTAGAAACAAGGAAATCTGGCTTCTCAGAAGATAAATATTAAAACAAACTTTAGGAGTTGCTGAAGTTGTGTGAACAGCAGTGTACTCTGTTATCTTCTTTAGAACCTCATCATACTCACAACACATGCTCTGTATTTGCTTGTGAACATTGTTCAGATTTAGTTCATGTTTTATGATTAAACTAATAAGTAATTTTCCAGCTTATATGTCAGCTACAGCATGCCGATGTTTCATGCATATTCAGTGCAAAGGAACTATTTGTCACCTTTACATTAAATGTAATATGTACAAAATTGTGACAAAAAAACAGAAAGTGTCTGAGTGTGGGAGGGAGTGTATGCACTTCCCACTGATCAGTGAGGAATCCATGTTGTGTTGTTTGTTGATTTAGTTGGTTGGTTGGTTAGATAATGTTAGAATTTAGTTTGTTTGGGACCCACAGCCAGTTGTCACATACCTCCTCATCCTCCAAGCGGCGCTGCGCGTCAGTGATGAACTTAATGTACTGATTAGTCAGCGTCATCAGCTCACTGTACTTGGTTCTCAGTGTGACATACTATTTAAGGAAAAGCAAACATTTGGAAATGAGCAAACCTCAGCCCGCTGGTTAATAGTCCATACTTTTAGTACAACTATTAAAGTTTTCAAGGCTCTGCAAAGAACTTTCTGCACTTTCTGTTTCGTTCACGCATCCACACAGACAGGGCTTTCATTATGTATGCACACAGAGTATGTTACTGTAAATATACAGCACAATCTATAATACTACACCAATTAGCATATAAGAGTAATGTTCAGGCTTTCTAAAAAAAGTTGAGAATTAAATCACAAATTTCCTCAACACTTACTCTAGTTCAGCAGTGGATCTAGTATCTCACCCACAACCATTTTATTCACTCTTGCACTTTAGTAAGGAAATCTGGAGTAAAACTATTCATTGTTTTATACAATATCTTGTGCTGAAGAATAAAAACACACCTCCTGAATAATGTTGTCAGAAGCAGAATCAAGTTTGGTTTTCTTCAGGGGAGTAGCAAGAGGCTCCACCTGAGCTCTGTAAGCAACCAACTGCAGCTCATAGTCCTGTTTACACAAAAAAGATCATTACGGTAGTTAGATTCCAAACAATTTCTCTAAATGTCAAATATTACAACACTCTTGCAAGTTTTTCATGTTTAAAGCTCACCTTAATGGTATCAATGTATGCTTTAGCATACTTTTGACACTCATCCACCCTGTCTTTGTTCTGTTCAATCTCTTCCAGAAGTTTCTGTTAGAAAAAATAAATATTAAAGTCATGATTCAGTAGTTTTACTTGAAAACAAAATGTGGATGATTACCGTACTTTTTCTTGGGCAAGCTGGTCTTTCAGAGTTTTGCTGTCGGTGATGGGCACAGCCTGGATCTTCTCCTGCCTTTGCTTGGCGTCGGCTATCCAGCGAATTAGCCAGTCATAGCTCTCACGATAGTAACCGAGCTGTCGACCAAGCTGCTCCAGCTCCCTCTGGCGAAGGTCGATCTGGGTGAACACTGCTTTCCAGCGGTCCTGAAGACTAGACGTGAGCTGGCGGTAGTGATCCAGCTCAGAATCACGTTCGCTGTGCACCCGGGACATCTTGTCACTCACAGCAGAAGCTTTCTTTAGCTCCTCATCCATGGAGTCAAACACTGGTTGTTCACCCTCAGCTTCAGCTCGCATTTTCTGTAGTTGTCAAACCAACAAAAAAACCAAAAAAAACATCTGGTTTGTCATGAGTAAACACAACAAACCTTGTCATGTGTGAATCAAACCATATGAATCATTTTGAAGACCTTGAGCTTAGTTCTTTCAGTTTCTACTTCCTTGACGTCGCTTGGTACAGCTTGAACCTCCCGCAGACAGTCCTCATACTGCTTCAGGACTCCTTCAGCACCTTGTGTGTTTCGAATGACCATGTCTACAGTCTTGAGCCTGAGGGCAGAGCCGTAAACAAGTTTAGAGGACGACAAACATGATTTTAAAACAATGAGTTCTTTTTTAAAAATTTAAGTAGATAGAAACTTACTTCTCAAGATAAACAGAGGAAAGCATGTAGACATGGTCCATCTTCTGCACAGTAATGTCAAGCTCTGACCGCAGCACAGGGCTTGAAGCAGACTGCTGAGGGGAAGCTAACACTTCCTGCGTCTTTATAGACACATTATCAAGATCTTTCTTAAGGCCTTCAAGCTCTCCCTGGATTTTCTGTGAAACAAAACATTAAAGTTAACAACAAAGTCACAGAAAATATTGATGAGCCAAAAAACAATGCAAAACAGATTTATTAGGAATAACCCTAATAAACATATAAATTAATTTGAGATTCTTTGTTCCAGATTAGTCAGATGTGTTGCTTATCTTTATCCTACATCAGCTGAGGTCTGCACGAGGAATGCAGCCAACAGGTCTAGAATCGTTGCAACTCTCAATGATGTACATATTAACTTGAGTTTGTTTATTTTTATTCCCTTTGCTTCTCATCTCTGCATAAACTGTCACATATGGGTATCAGCTGTCATACTTTTTTCCATCTAAAAAAAAACCTATTCAATTAAAATGTTTTGTCTTGATATAATCATCTTCAGATGACATGTTTACATTGAAGTTTACCTGCTGCTCTGTTCTTTTCTGGACACATTCTCTCAGAGGCTCTTTTTCCACTGGTTTGCGGATGCGGGCCACAGTCTGAGCCTCACAGTCCTCGATACGCAAACGCAAGTTTTTGACCTCAGAAATGTAGTTCTTACAC
Organism: Millerichthys robustus; assembly: GCA_034783495.1. Taxonomy (NCBI): domain Eukaryota; kingdom Metazoa; phylum Chordata; class Actinopteri; order Cyprinodontiformes; family Rivulidae; genus Millerichthys; species Millerichthys robustus. The sequence continues at coordinate 18,893,397 of JAVKLF010000042.1, forward strand.
AGAGTCTCATCCTGCTGACCTGTGTGAAAGAAGTTGTATTGGATTAGAACAGTAATAACAGAGACAAATCCGTATGAGGAGCTTTATTGAATGATTACGATATTAGCATTAAACATATATAAGCAAAAAAGTAGCATTATTTAAATGCATGAAGCACAATGGTGTGGACTATCCAAGAACTGATTATTATATCTAATTAAAGTTTATATGTCTTTGCAAACATTCCATTTAGTATAAGATCCTACATGCAGTTTCCTATGTGATGTTTCAAACACTTGACACATCTATACCACATAAAATGTTGCTGCATGTACAGTATATATTTATTTATGTGGCTGCAGGTCAAATGCATCAATTATTGTCACGTAATTCGCAGCACGACACGTTGGAACTTGGGAGCCAAAACAACATGCATTCACACACATGAAGCTAATTTATAAGCTACATGTTTGTGTTTGAACATCCCATCCAAAGCTGAAAGCGTGGATACAAATCTGCTTAGTGCCCCAGACAGGCTTTATTTCATGTCACTCACCTTTGACCCTACCAGCCATTTGTCCTGAAAGGTGAATTGATATTTTTGATATTTTGAGGGTGCTATTTTTCCCATATCATTTTCTTTTATTAAGTAATAACAAAAATGTTACAAAACCACTGTTTTTAAAAGCACGTTGTACCTTTCTCTATGGATCGAAGCAGACTGTCAAAATGCTGGGTACACTTGGTGTAGTCCTCCTCAACCTGCATGCGGTCATCAGGGCCAAAGACTTTGGAGTCCTGGCTGTCACGCATGAAGTCCTGGTAGTGGAGTTCCAGGTTTCTCATGATCAGCCGGTACTCCTCTGGTTTCATGGTCTTTAACTGCTCAGAGGAAAACCCCCCCAAAAAAACACAAAAACGTGAGGATACATTTTAAACTGAATTAGTACTTAATTTCACTCTGCTGATGCCAAGTGATTTTGGTTGGTCTCCAACATGACTTTTCTATATCTTCTGTTCATTTTACTTTACAACCTTAGTCATCTATTTTATCACTTTTTGCAAGTGCCTACATAGGGATGTATTTATTTGTCTGTTGTTTTAGCAAAATATTTCATGAACCAGTCTTTAATAATTGGACATATAGCTACAATTAAAATAAAATCTGCAGTCAACCCAATTTAAGATGGCCACCACAGCTAGCTTACAGAAACTGAGCTGAAATTTGATGTGGTATCAGCTGAGAGTCATTCACATCATGTACTCTGATTGCTAACACGGGGATTTCACTTTTTGTAATGTTGCTTGAGTTTTCACAATGTTATTTTCAAGATTTGATCAGTATAACTAGAACATCCATGACTTATTTTAAGATTATCTTAGTTTAAAGCTCAGGATTGACAGACAGCAAACAGTATGCATTCCTTCAATAAATGCTAGGCTTTTAAATTGTATAGTTTTCATTTATAATTTATTATGTGCCCCACCAGTACCTACCATAGTGATGTTCCAAGAGCGAATCTGTGTAAAATCTTTCATCAGGTACTGCCAGGACAGCAGACTCTTCATGTTTATATGAAGCATCTGCCACATGGACACCATCTGCTGATGATCTGCATCCAAGCTAGAGCACAAAAAACATGAAATAATGCATTAATTAAGAGCAAATATCAACCTCAGGGGGCAAAAAAAACCAAACATGATAGAGAAGTTCAAAACAGCACGAAAATATTTTTCTTATAGTACGTCCATTTAAATACTGCCATTAACTGTGACTCTGTATTCTCACCTGGACACATTGTCCACAGCCTCCTTATTGACTGGAAGTACAACAAAGCAGACAGAAGGGACCACTGCTTCGTGCCCAGAGCGGTTCAGAACCTTCCACTTGAAGGGCTGAGAGTTGTTTAAGAGAGCACACTCATCACCTCTATGAACAGTGATCTGAAACAGAAGGAAGTTTTTGTATCTCTTGTAATGATGATATGGCTGACAAATTGGTAAATGTCACTGCTGCCAAATTATTCTAACCTCCTGCTGCTTGAAGTCACAGACGGCCTGAATGGGCAGTTTGCCTTTGATGGGTGTGGTGGGGCTGCGAGGTTTCAGCTGGATGATGGACCTGGATCTCTTGTTCAGTCCAGCCACCAGAGTTTTAAATTCATTCAGCTGTTCCTTCTCCTCCTGTTGGAAAACAGATGACTAAGTTGAAATAAAAAACAATAACCATTCGCTTTAGAAGCTGTGTGTACAGTATATGTTTTTCCTCATTTACATCTTTATTCAGAATTGCACATATACATAATAATGAATATGCACAGCTACCCACCACAGCATCCTGCAGCAGATCCTCCAGACGTGTGGCTGTTGTGGAGCGATCACAACTGTATTTCTTTTTCATGCTGTCCTGCATTTTCTTCATCTTGTCCTGAGCCTCTTTCACGTCAGCAAAAAACTGCATCGACAGCAAACATGTGAGGTTCAAAACATTATGAATGTCAACTGTACATATAAAGATTTATGAAGGAGTGGCTGAAAATTTACAGACGGTTCAATAATATAAATAGTGTGTGTGTTCCTTACTTGGTAGTAAGCTGTGTTTTCTTTAAGATGAACCTCTGTACAGCAGCATAGCTGCAGGATCCAGCTCCACTGAGTCTGCAGGGCAGCTGTGAAGGCCTATTGGAGGCCAAAAGTAGGTTAATGAGAGCCTCAGTGTTTGCAGGATATGCTTCTCGTTTCTTTCTTCATTATGTATGGCTGCTATATTTACCTCAACTGTCTTCTTGCCAGGGTGTCCATCATTGACAAGTCTGTCTCCCATAGCCTGGATATCAGTGACTTTCTTTTCCCTTAGTTCCAGCTCCCGCATGAGGCCCTGAAAAGTTTAAAGAGCATTATTATTTACATATAAATTTATTAAACTCATATTTGTAAATTTAAAGGGTAGAAATTAAAGAAATAAAATTATTGCAAAAGTTATTTTTAAACCCACAGAGTAATTTTCTTTTTTAGCTATCATGTTGGTGTTTCTGTCACTCCAGTCATAGTTGACCTCTTCCTCCTCTTTGTCATTTAACCACATCAGTTCCTTGGTTGCAGAAGTGACAAAGGCGTGCAGTGAGTCCAAGTTCCTCAGGCGGGACTTAGAAGAGTTCTGAAACAAATTACAAATCAGATAAAATCTGAGAAAAATCTGAGTATAATCCACAAAAAAAGTGTTTGAAACGTGCAAATATTTACCAGCAGTTTTCCATACTGGAGGTCCAGTTTCCCCAGGTATTCTCTGTATTTGCCTTTGCTGACAGGAGATAATTGGTTCTATAGCAGACAAAAGATGAAAAAAAAAATAAAGATAGTAAATAACACTCATGCACTTCATGAGCTCATTTCAAATTTCTTATATGTTCACTACTGTACCTCATCAGACTTGGCCCGTTCAATCTTGGATTTAAAGTCCTCAATGGTCTGATGCAGGCCTCTGTGACTGCCCAGCTGGGACTCCACAGAGGGCAGATCTGATCCCCACTCTGCCTTATCAATACGCTGCTGGTTGTCCTCTACCCATGCAAGAAGATCTTCAACATAGCGGAGGGTCACTCCATCCAACTCTGGCCGCATCTTCACAGACTGCTGGGAAGTCTGGGTCATAGGAACCTGAGTTATAGTTGTAGCAGATTTCAGACGAAGGTTGTAATCGCTGCGCAGATTGACGAGGCGTTCATGGAGGTGGAAAACCCTGTGGAGATCAAAAACACAACCAGCTGTGAGTGGACACTGGCCTCTCTTCTAAGAACAAGTTAAAATTTCAACATTTATTTCCTCTCCAGTCTTTGTTCTTGGTGATCTATAGTAATGATCAGACTGCAGGCCTTAAGTCTCAATTCTGATCATTTTGCACATACTCATTTTTTTTTTGTAGTGGTTTTTTACATTATAATTTAAACGTGTCCTTTATTAGTCTACAGCCCTAAAGCAACCCACATGCACAGAAAACGTGAAGTTACACTCAGAACACTGTGTTTACAGTGGAACAGGAGCAACCATAAGTAGAAATAAACTAAAGAATGTAAAAAATAAAAATGATAAAGCAATTGGACTTGTGTTTTGTAGCTGAAAACAATGATGGGTTTCTAGCTACAAAATTCCATGATGTTGGTATCAGTCATATCAAGAATGAAACTGATCCAGATAACCCTACATTAATGAGATAAAAGACAGATGAAATGTGACATGACCATTCAGACTACAGTCATTTAAAAAGTTTACCTGGTTTTGTACCACATATGAAAAATGGATTTGTCATGTTCAGATGGCCATAAATAATTTTTATATGGGTCACACACGTGGTAAACAAACAAACAAAAATCAAATTTGGTTCAATTTTTCCTGCAGTGTGAACGTAGCCTATGTTAGTCCATTTAAGTACAGAACAGACGGCGCTCACCTGCGATACATTTGTTCAGCCTGAGGGTGGCGCCCATCCTTGAGGATCTGCACATCATTGAAGAGCAGACGAATCATGTTGTCTGCCTTGTCCAGCTCCCTGGCCACCTCTGCCGTGTACTGAGGGGGTTTCCCTGCATTCAGCAGAGCAATGTCCTGAACAGAAGACATACAACACTAAAATGAACTTTCAGCCTTTCATGTGGAAAGGAATCAGATATTGCAGTGACAAACAGATAAACACATAACTTTGAAGAAAATGAAGTCCTGTAACATTTTATTTAGGCATACCATTTATAACGTTTCATTAAATTGTGTGAAAACTGTAATAATTTTGAAAACGTGACAGATTTACCTTCTGCAGCAGCGTCTCTAGTTGAGTGAGTTGACTGTCACACATCTCTGACTCCATCTGGATTTTAGAGAAAATCCTTTGGAGTCTTTCAAGTCTGGGTGTCATGAGATTAAAAGGAATACAATCACAACCAATGAAACAAAATAATATTGTAATAATCATTTATCTATCTCTCTTGATGTTTTTGGGACAGAAAACACTGTCACAGAACATAAAGTCAAAGCCAGCATGCCAGTCACAACACCTACAGTAAATACTTTGAAGGTCAGTTATAAAACCATGTTTTAAAAGATGCATTAAAGTCAGCTTCCTTTATTACTCTGCCATGTATAAACACTATTATTGAAATGAACTTTTCTCACAAAACAGATTACTCTGTTATTATTCTAAATAACACAAATATTGTTCAGTCAGACTGAATTTTATGTATCAGTGGGGAACATCTTTGTCTATAAATCAACAAACAAATGCAGTTCTCATTCAAATAAAGGGAGTGAAAATATTCATTGGCAAAGATTACAGTAATTCAGTTATTTCTAAAGCAAAGTAGCAAATTTATTAAACTTTTTGGGATTTTGTTCCTCTTCTACAAGAAACTCCTGTTATGATCACCCACTGCTATGAGGATTGTGTGTTTAGGCTTCCACATGTTTGTCTGTGAGCAAAAAGTCTAATGAATCACTGATATCATTACATGAACATCTACAAATGATGGCCACCGCTAATGAACAGTAGAAAACACAAGAATGGCTATTGAGATGCTAAACTTTGGAGCGGTAGTAAGTGAAAGCAACACAAGCTCCGAGCATTAACCAATCGTGTGTCATTGCTGTTTAAAACTTTGCATTTTTGTAAAGAAACACGACTTTCATCTTAGTTTTTATTACTCAACTTTGAAGAAAACTATGAGATTTAACTAAATTACTGTATGTATTCAAGAACAAAATCTATTGTTTTGTTCCTGTGTATTTATAGTCTGAATTTTCAGGGAAATGGAAAAAAGCTAAGAGTATTTTCATATGGTGTCTGATTTATTTCTGCACTGCTCTAACTTGTTAGAGTTACATTCCTTGCCAAGGGGAGAATGCATGCAAGTGATTCAGAGCAGAGTGAAGATACATAGTTTCACAAGTGCCACAGCGCTGACCTTTCAAACTCAATCCTGAGCAGTCGTTCTCTCTCGAGGATGGCCACGTGGAGTCGACCCCACTCTTTCTCCACATCAATGGGATGGTAGCCTGGGGGGACCTTCACCTGGCCTGCCTGCACTGCACTCTGTGGACAGTTGGAATTGTGATGACTTTATTAATTATGCTCGGATAGGTGATTATGTAAAGGAAAATATAAAATAAGGGTTAGCTTGCCTCAAACGTCTGGTAAATTTGTTTGGAGTGATTCTTGTCTGTCTCTTTCACTGGCAGCTCCAATTCTTTGAATTTCAAGAACTGACGCCAGAGAAGCTATATACAGAAATACACACATACACAAAGCAAACAAACAAACAAACAAAAAAAAAACATTTACACCAGCAACTTGGTCTTTTTTCACCCTATCAACATTTGTTTCTTTGACTAACCCAATAGTGTTTGTTTTTTAGCAGTTACAAAAATCTCCATTACTACAACAAATATTTGTGGTTACAATGTTCACATCACTTTTGCAGATGTGATCTTTGACTTTCCACAGGAGAAAATTTAAATAAAAGCAACAAATCCCATGGTAGATATTGCCCAGTAAACAGTAGGGTGGCAAATATCTTCTCCTCTGAAAGGATTGACTTCATCAGCACATGTTCCCATGATAGGTATAAATTCAATCAAGCCCATACCGGAGTCACATCTTTTTTACTGCCGTACAAAGCAAAAGTACGGTAAGTGGAGACCATTTATGTGCTTTATAAAAAGCCCTCTCAAATTCACTTTTTTGGATGGTACCTCTCTCTTAATAATGCGACTTTCAGACTTAAGTAAAGATCATATAAGATTTATATTTCAGTTTTGTTTCACAGTACCGACAGACTGTGGTGAATGGCAAACTGGTGAATCTCTTGAGGATTAAGTCAAATATTCAGCTTCAGTTTCTCACCGACTCCACCACACCCACATTACAACAATACCCGTGAATACGCTTCCCTTTATCTGCCCTCAGCCAGACTGCATCAAAGAGTGTTTTATGCTTCAACAATGGATGACCAACAACAACAAAAAAGCTTTTATCATTTAAATAGTACATGTTTTCATTTAAAGGACATAAAAAGAAAACTGTTTTTTCATTATTGTAAAACTATCGGCACCGAAATGTCTGGCCTGGAGGCACAATAACAACACATTATTTGCATTTTGGCTTACCTCTATCTCCTCGTAACTGGCTGGGAACCTTCTCTCTTCAAAGATGGTGACATGGTGGCGGATCCACTGGAGCAGAATGGTCACAAGTTCGTAGTATTCCTGCCAACGCAGCTCCAGCTCCTGCAGCCAACACAGCAGAGAGACTCATGAGAGTTTGACAACAACAAACAGAAGGGCTCTCATTCTCTGGCATCTTTGTTTTCGTCAATCACACACCACCCTGAATTAAATTAGGTACCAACAATTCACAAATTGTGTTTAAAGGAGGGGACTGGTGAACAGGGAGACAATGGTGAAACATGGAGGGCAGCATACTTTTAAGGCTTTTCAGATTTCATGCGTATGCAGGCATTTCTACGAGTACATTTAAACGGAGAATATTGAAAACATAATTGTGGATCATATAGGTCAACTTTATGAACAACAGCATAACTCAATCATCCTGAATCAATGAAACCGAGTCCATTTCACATTACACCATTATTCACATGAAATGTATTTAGTTAGTGCAAACAGCAGCAGCAGCTGGCTGTAGCACATTCATGCAGCCTGGGATGAAATCCAGTATGAATATTCAATTATTCCTGTTTGAATACTGATATAATGAGAATTTTAATGTCAGAATAAAGTTTTATAAAATGTTCACTTGAACAGCTACAATCGTTTGAAGAATAAAATTGTTTATGATGGCAAAATCTGTTTTGGAAGTCATTTTTGTATCGGTATAGTCAGAATTAGGATCCTCCTGCAAAAGCAACTCTAGGCAGTACTGGAAGTGAAAAACTTGGCTGCTGTTACCATAATTTGTGCTTGTAAATAACTAAAGCATTTCTAGATCCATAACTGCATAATGTGAAAATAATGGCAGTGCAAATTTTAATAAAACTCCACTGTAAAACTTTGGGGATTAAAGCAATTTTAGAATGTCAGCAATCCACTTTGGTCTTGGTTGCCTTCAATCTAGCCATTGGTCTTAAAGGTTATTCTTTCTCCAAATTGTTCAAAGAGCTGCATACAATAATTGCCATTAATTTTTCCACATAATCCTGCTTCAAAATGGCACTACATGTTGAACCTTTGTATCTGTGTAAGTTTATTATTTCCTTATTATTCCTTATTATTTCCACTTGTCATCATATACAGCTCAATAGACAACTCAGCTAATGGTAGAATCCTAAGCTGTCCGCATTTAAATAAATTTGACCAATCATTCAAACCAACCAATCTGCTTACATTTGCTCTGAGACCATCATGGACATCAACACGAGGCATAACATCGTACAAGGATGACACATAAGTGATGATTGACTTCTCGTCAGGGTGTGGGACATCGACATCTGAAAGATTCAAATTAAATGGTGTTAAAATACGTCTCCTTAAATACCAGGTCCTCCTGGTCTTGTACAAATAAACATCAACCAGTCTTACCTTCAGGGTCCAGGAGGCGAGTAACTCCCAGGTCTCTCTCAGCCACATTAAATGCCTGTTCAAGGTTCTCGTGGTTAGTTTGTTGGTACACTTTACCCATATCGATGAGTCTGGGGCTGGTAAACACAAAATACAACCGATCAGAAACCAGGTCTTGTTGAATAAGATCATTTGAAAAATACAAAAAAACAAAACAGCTTTTTATCTTTTTTTTATTTATCATGAAAAAACTTGAGTAGCCTACATTTACAAATGACACGCATCACACTAAAATCACAAATGTCAATCTAACATGTCATTTGTTTTAATTAATGCATGGGCAGAATTAATGCAGCCTATCATCCTTCATACCTCAAGTGGATGACAACAGAAGAGGTTGTTAAGATTTCCCTGCCATTGGCTAAATGCTATAAAGAAGCCCACCTGTCCACTTTCTGAGAAAACCTTCATAAGCACCTGCCGTTTTTGTCCTCTGGGTGTTTGACTCTTCCTGGCACATGTCAGAGCCTCTCTAGCTGGAATGTAATTTACTGAGCAGCTAACAAAATCGAAGCTGACACATTTTTAAGTCAACGACCAGCCACAGCTTGAATCCAAGAAGAGACAAAAGTTCAAGTCTTTAGAGTGGAAGAACAGAATAACTGAAAGCATCACATAACCTCATAATCCTGTTAATTATTCATCTAAAGTTAACTCTTAAACAACTGCAGGTTACACAATTACATATTCATAGTAGTTTCAAGTGCAAAACCCCAAATTCAAATATCTCTGCAGTAATCCTTCTAACATTAGTAAGTAAAGGCAGTGTGCAGACTCTTACGGATCTTGGATACGTAGAGTAGAATAGCCAGGGCTCTGTCCATACACAGGAGAAGACACCACATGACGGACTTCTCTAACAGAATACTGTTTTCTTGGTCTTGAGAAGCTGCTCGTGGTCTGGAACTCTCTTCCATGAAAACTTTGAGATCTCGATCCATGGTGCGGTTCTTCGCTGACAGAGTGAGCCCCAGAACTATGAGAACCCCGGCCCGAGTCAAAGGAGGATGCCTCAGATGGGATGTCTTCACACAGCATGACCACACGGTCATCGGTATCACCGATGGATACAGACTTTCCACGAATGAAACCCTGGCTACCCTTTCTCTGTTTAGACTTCCTTTTTATACTAAGCATTTTAATATGAGCAAGATGGTCTTTAGAGGTGAGTAAAGAATGACTGTTGAAGCAGTTCTAGTTACAGGTTTGAGTGGTCATTCAAAGGACATCATGACCAGATGATTACTGTAAATACATCCATCCTGGTGTTGTTTGAAAAGCCCTGTAGCCTCTGAATCTTCTCTGGAACCTTCTCCTGGATTGATGGGATGAATAAAAACAAATCTCACAGTAGCTCAGGAAAGTTCCTGCTTGTTGATCCCAGTTATATGAAACTTGAAATTCATCTGTAAGTTTTCCAATCCAGCTCAGAGGTTCGCACAAAAAGACAGAAAAATCTTGAATTCTCTGAATGAAAACATATTCTGCTTCAGTTTGCCCTGACTTATGGCTAGAAAAAAAGTAGTGCCACAGTTTTCATACAGCAGACACTGTTCTAGAAGTTACGCCCACAGACACCACGCCCCTGACCTTTCTGTAAAGCAGAAATGAGCCAGCCTCAAGAGTCTCAAAAAACAGGTTACACGTGGAGGTTCGATGTTTAAGAAAACCTGCCCCTGCAGGTATAGTTCCCTTTCATAACATAATAGCTCGAAAGACATGCAAACATTTCTCTAATCCTTCCTTTTTCTTGTTTGCTCTGGATTTTACATGGCCGCTGTTCTAAAACTAATCACCAGTTATCTACATTGTCAAAGCTTCCTGAGAAATGTGTGCACATTCACCTCCCAGGATGGCAACACACCAAACAACATCAAAACACCAAAAAAATTAAAAAAATAAAACACACAACAACTTGGATCATCACAATATTTATGGTACTAAAGCAGAAGCTAGAGATTTGATTTTTTGTGACTAGATTTCAAAAAATGTATTCTTTAATTTAAGATTCTTAACAAAATGGCAAAGACAGTACAGAATCGCTCACAGCCAACAATCACCAAGGGTTTTTAAACATAAAGAAACTCACATTCCAGTGATTTAGGTCCTACATTAATGAGAGTACCATTAAGTGCTCTTACTAGAAAGTGGGTCACATTGAAGCATTTTTAAGTGGAGCATAAACAAATATTTTAAACTGAATTAAAAAGCTTTTCTCTTTTAATATAAGTCTGTTGGAGCAAGTGGGCAGTATTTCATTATTATTTATTCTTCAAGCTGTATGACAATGCAAAAGCCCTGTCTACACTACGTCAGATATTTTGTAAACTTTCTTCTTTTGATTTTTCAAAGTCTCCATATTATTTTTTTACAAAATGTCTAAAATACTCATGCAACACTTCTAGGTGCTAGAATGCCTGCTTGAGGAACATAAAAATAGAGCAAAGCAATATCCTTCTTCCAAAATATAATTTTTCTTTGGTACTGCTTAAATTTCCTTCCTTTTTTTTTCTTTTCTTTTTTTACCATTTCAGCTCAAAGTTGTTGCAGACAACAGGATATGCAGTGTTGGGCACAGTTCTGCTCATCCGCTGACCAGCTAATAGCAGAACTAATGTTTTGCTGATTGGTTTACTATCTGACTTAACTCCCACTAAAAGAATATAATTTTTTTCCTTCGCCGCCAAAAATGTTTAATTCATGTCACCACATTTTTAATGAATTCAATAATATTAACTTTCACGTGATACAATGAAATGCTTATGAAAGCTATGCTATACTATGAGTAAAGCCAAGAAGTCACTGCCTGGAGTCACACCGTCACGTCCAAGTGAATAGAGAGTGGAACTAAACGCTAGAAGGGTGTGTATTCAAATACAAAACACAAGTGTTGTTCCACTTTTATTATGTTAAATATTATTGTTACCTTTAGCTTCTGACAATTGCATGTTTACTTAGCTTATTATCATTAAAGGAACTCAGAAATAAAATGTGTAGCAGTTTAGGTGTTAGTGAAGCTAATATTTTGGCTAGCTGTGCCCACCACTGAGGATGAGGTTAATTGAGATAAGAGAGACAGATGCAGGAAAAAAAAAATGTTTTGGTTTCTAGAACACAAATAATGGGCATGCATGGCATAGGCCGCTATGTCATTTTTTCAGAAAAGCTCTGTATTTTGAGTCCAAAGCCTACAAACCCACCAAAAACAGAGTTTAAAAAAACTAACTATATTTCTATGTGAGTAAATGCAGCAAAACCTCCACATTTTAAAATGATCCAGTGCAGTCCAGATGGGGCTAAGTCTTACTAAGTCAGAGTTATAGATTGTTAAAATCTGAGAACAGTCAGGTCACTGTTGTCATGTATAAAATTACTTGAGCAGTGGAGCTTTCTTGTCAAGACTGAGATCAGAATTTAATGAAAGAGCAGGCTTATACTGGTAACATGATGTAATTTCACATCTGAATGCATTCCAAGCTCCCACTCCACTAACCTGGCTCAATATTACATTAAACTTATGAATTGTCAAGACATTGCAAAAAAAGTGTAAAGAAAAAGGCCAGTTCTCAGGTTGATGTGAAAGAACTATTGGGGAAATATATACAGTACAAACAACAAGGGAAGAAGCATGTTAGTGACATGCAGCAGGCCTTCCTGTCTGTGCTTCTATCGCATTTTATTTGGTATAAGAGCAAAATAGTTTTCCAAACTTACTAGTGCTTGTGTATGACAGCGTTGAAGAGTTTGCCGTCCCTCCAGCTGGTGGTGAAGTTGTCACAGCGGATGCCCTGATAGCCATCAGTCACCCTCTGAGACCACAGCAGCAGCTTCTCTTTGGCTGTCATGTCCTCTGACTGACCGTTGACCTGAATGTCTGAGATCTGAGAGAGCACAAACATGAAGAATGTTAAGCCTTTTACTCAAAGAGCATTTATACGTACTGTATGGTTTAGAAACATTTAGTCATTAGTGGAAACCAAAAGATGCCACTAAATGAAATTAAAACACCACAAAAGATTTTTGTTTGATTTAAAATTATTCTTTGAGACTGTTTATTGATTTAATTATTTCTTGACTTCTTTACTTTTTAAGAGCGTTTATATATTTACCAGACTCTGTAAATTTAATATGATTAAGAAGAGGAATTAAGATAAATGCTTAGTCTTGTTCAAAATAAATATTGTAGAGGCTCTGGCATCCAGATGAGTTTACGTTTGGGGATAATATTACTAGTGCTCACCAGCTTTTTGCATACAGATTTACTAACTTTAAGATAATTAGCCTGTGGGATTTAGCTCACTATTATATTATGAGAGGAACATTTTATTCCATTATCCTTTGATATTGAGCCTTCATGACTCACCAGCAACCACATCCCAGCTGTCTCCTTTCATTCTCTTTTGTATAAAAGTATAATGATGCTGTATCTACGGGTATATCAGTGTCTTTTTTGAATAATCTCATAGGCATGATCCATGCTTTGTTTCACCTGTTTGGAATATAAAACCAGATTTTTCATTTTATTGGTTTTAGTTCATTTTATAACTCTCAAGATGAGACACCAGGCATTTCCTGGTATACACGGCACACAAGGTAAAAGAATGAAAAAAGGCCATGGAGATTGCGGTGCGACACCAATATGCTGGATACTCCTCAGGACACACCTTACCCTCAGGAAAGAGGGAGAGAGTGACTCACTCAAACACTCCCTGCTGGTGTATTGTTTCTTCTTACAGTTCCAATGAAGCTAATGCAATGACTGTGATGTTAGTGTGTTACTTCTAAGAATATGTTTCAGATGAACATGTTCTAATTAGTGTCTTTAGAGAGGAGATGTGAAGAGCCCAGTCCATTCTGATTGGTTCCAGTGAGATGAGGAAACAGCAGCTGTGATCCCAGAGACAGAGGATAAAAGTAATAAAATAATGGAACACAACACTGACAGAGGAGGAGACCTGGAAGTGGAGGATGATGGTCCATATTAACCCCAGGGTCAGCTTGGGGTTACCATCGGCTATGTCGTCATTTCTGATGTTAACCAGTTTGACCTGAGAAAAAAAGCAACAGGAATTTGATTCTCATAATTAT
>JAVKLF010000042.1:18931441-18961466 GCA_034783495.1 Millerichthys robustus
TTTTAATATCCTGGATGACACCAGCTAATTGTGACTTAATAAGATGAAACAGAGACATACAGATGTCTTCCTGTCTCAGACACACATTCAAAACAAGTCTAAGGAAAATTAATAACAATCAGTAATCAGAATTCAGTGCTAACCGTTGGTCTGTTTAGTGTCAAAAGGAAAGGGAAGTGAGCACATTTAACTTCTTCCTCCTGCGTTAACATACTGACAAAAAAGAACTGCAGCCAAACTCATAACTCAGGTATGTTATGTTGTGAACAGGTTTAAATATACAAAGCAGTCCATGCTGTCATAGCTTAAAGTTGTGCTTTACTAAATGTGAATGTGTGCCTCAGTCCTTTTGGTGTGGTGATTGAGATCACAACAAAACTTCACATTGTTTGTTTGCCAAAAACAGTAAGCAGCCAGGCAGACAGACACAATTAAACACACACTAACACCACAATCCAAATCTGGTGACCTACCAGGTATGATCTTCATCTACTAGAGAATACAAGAGAAAAGGAGGATGACGGTCAGCGAGTCGACAGCTGGTTGAGAGGGAATGAGGACTGACAACATTCCCGTTTGTTTGTTCCTTACTGCCGTGCGTCCCCCTTGCCTCAGATTTTGACAGGCTGTGCCTGCTGCTAGGATCCATCAACTTGCTCCCCCATAGTCAGGGGAGGAGGGATGACGCGCTGAGCCTGGGGTAAGGGAGCAGATCTAGGGGCACAGGGAGCTGAGAGGGGTGGGCAGCTGAAGAGGGTTGGAGCTGACAGGCTATAAATATCCAACAGAACCAGATGATCACAGAGTCACAGTTAGAAACTGATGGCAGGGCTCTGGCAGGACACTTTGCCATAGACTGCCCCCCAACATAGGCAGACCACCCCTCCCTCTGTGTCTCTCAGTTTATTCCTTTGAAGATGATGGCAGCAGGTCAGATCTGGCACCAAGTCACAGATCTCAGCCAAAAATCAGACCTCATATGAGAGCTCAAGTTTCTCAAGCATATAAAAGATTGGTCTTAATTGATGATACAATATTTTATGTGATGTATTAATTACACGTTGCTGCTTTTACCACATGTTCTGGGGCACAATTTTAAAGATTGTTTCTGTCAAAGTCAAAATTCCTGGTGGATGTAAACGACAGAAGTTAAACTTGATATATTGAGCATCATTATTGCAAACAGCTTTGACAGATAAACTGACAAAAATAGCACCAACTATAATAGTGAAAATGGAGCGCTAACACTGATGAGGTATTTACTTGATCACAGCAGCCTCACACAAGGTTTGAAGACAGATACTTTAAAGCCTAGTCTGTGCCCACAGAGTTCATCACCTGCTGCTTTTGGGATTACACTGATGCTAAACATTCTCTAAATATAGAATTATATTATACATAATGCTATGCCAATTGTAGTGTTGACAATTAGCTCCATTTCTGTTTGATGCTAAAAGTATGTTGATGTCTGGACATTTGGGTTAGGACAGACTTCTGCTTCAGTGAAACAATATTACTAAAAATGGACGCCCTTGGTTGAGATAAAAAGCATTCATATCACAAAAAAAGTGTTGGAGACAATGGAATGCATATTCCCTATTGACAAACTCACAACTTCACACATACAGTATGCCTATTCTTGTTGGGACACCGATTAAGGAAAAATATTCTAGGGTATCAAAGTTATCAAACCTCTTGCCCAACTCTACCCAAATGCAGTGTTAGAAATTATATCTGGTCAAAACTGTCCAGCTTAAAAGGCAATAACATGTTTGAAACAGTGGTTCTCAAATTCTTTAAAGCAAAATCCACCTCAGAACATACTAAGCTTTTCAAATACCATCATTATGACAGTCCTTTGTACTAACAACAGAGAGACATGCTTGCCTAATAAAATACCAAAATATGCCTTGATCGCTTGATAAAGCTTTTATTAGATTTTGCATTTCTTTCTTGAACATAACAAATGACATGGGATATTGACTGACAAGCTAAAGGTTACTTTGCCTTTCCAGAATCCAAACAGTTACTGTATGGTCATTGGACTGAGGGGGCAACCACTGAGATACAAAAAGCACCACACCTAACCCTGGTTGAGGGGTGTAATGAAAGATGTTATGGTTGCAAACCTTCTTTCTTAAGAGCAGCATTCTATACAGTGTGGACCTAACTCTTGCTCTTTAGCTTTGAGATACTTAATCAAACCTCTTTGCTGTTTTGCAGCTTTTGTTGCTTGCAGGCCCTTTAGATCTTTGACTGGAAGTGACTTTATAAACACTAACACTTTAGTTAGTTATCATTCCTCCAGCTTTCACAATTCTTAGAGTATCCTTTACTGCAGTTTTATTTCAACTTTTCACTTGAGGTTTAGATTGTAATTTGCATATTTTTTTCCGTTTCCCTATCTCTGCTCGTTTAGTTTCTTGTTATTAAAACTTGTAAATAGTTGTTCACACTTCTTCTCAGAACCACTAGAGGGATCATGCAATTTGAAGCTAAAAACTATTCACAACAGTTTTGAATTAAAGAAGCTTCCTGGATGGAAATCAAAAGTTCCTCAACTACAGAGCAGAAGTTGTTTTGTTTTAGTACATTGTTTTATTCGCTCGAGGGATCATGAGTACCATCAGTAGAACTTGTACCAAAGTTTGAGAACTATGGGATCACCAAAATACAGACTGGAAAACTAATTAATCATGCAATCTTTGGAAAATTATCAACTGCCACTTCAGCTGCCCTTCAAAACTAAAGATATGTTAATCAGCCTCTTCAATATATTTCCTGGAGAAATGACTAACAGCAAAACTATTTTGTCCAAACCCATATTATATTCCACATTACCAATTCCTCTGTTTTGGGGGTTTGGTTCATGGCGTATAATTAGTTTTACTGCTATGAACAATTCTCCACCAGTTTGGCCCACCAATTGAGTCCAGTCCCTTGTGTCTTCAAACAAAAACACGTAAAACAACATGAAATACATTAATGAAAGTACTGTTTTCTTTTGGTAAAAAATCTTAGAGGAAATTGAAAACAAGTTTCATCCAATGTTTTACCAGTTTACAATAAAGTGACATTTAATGTTTCACTAAAATAGGTCAAAACAAAAATACATAAATCTTTGTTGTATTGTTACCAAAAACCTGCCTGTAAGCAATACATTAACAATTCAGCAACTAATACTTGTACTAAAGAAACGTCAAGCTGCCATGCAATGAAAACACAAACCCCGCTCTGAATGTGTGTTTTTGCAGATGATACACTTTTGTAGGATAGATAAAAGCATAGATAGGCAGGTAGAAAAATGAGGACATATTTTATTCTGTGTTTTTAGCTATGGCACTCATTTCACTTTGCTGTTGAAGTGTTCAACCTGGTTTGTTTGCACAGTTTAAAAAATTCAGACTGCTATGTTCTGATAATAAAATACAAGAAGTGATTTCCCAACCAGTCAGCTGTAAAAGATATAGCACAGCAGCTAAGGTCACCTAAGTTTGTTTATGGCAAAACATTAGTGTTGGCCAGAAGTGAAAACAGCAGCAGGGGATTTTACTTCAGCTGCCAAATCACAACAAACTGTTCTCATAGAATGAGTAACACATTCATTCTGTTACTCACTTTTCATCTCCTTTGTTAAAAAAGGTCAAACTCTGTCTTTTAGCGCCATGATTTAAGAATGGCCAGTGTGAGTCACAACATTAAAATGACATCCCACCATGATAAAAGGCACAGAGCTGCAGCACACTGTAGCTGTGCATTTCTATCACACAATGTATGCAATGGGCACAGCATTGTAGATGAAAACACAGAAGAGCTCAGAGGCATGTCTAGGATGTGATTTTGTGTAATTGCCTCTGGTGCCATGTGTGGGTAAAGTTTAACCACCCCCTCAGGCCAATCTAGTAGTTTCAAGATTGTAAACCTTATGTTTAGACATACACTGCATTTTTCTCATGCTGAAAAATAAAACGAAGTATCATATGCAAAATCAAAAGTTTTCTTTGAAATATAACCCAGCAAAATGTTTTTTAAAGAAACATTTTTGTATGTCATGTTTATAGTTAACAAAATACTTTTCTTCTTCCTGTTCATTTTGACAGAACTGAAAATGAAACTTTAACACAACAATTGTGGTCATGCAGAACTAAAACTTTCAAGGATGTAATTGAGTTGACTGACAGACATTTTATTAAATAACATACCAAGAATAGCTCACTTTGAAGACAATAGTAAAAAAAAAAACTCTGAAAGCATAGTCTTCGCTAACACCAAGCATCAGCTTTGAGGAAAAATTTCGAGAAGCACACTGGTAAACTGTTGCAATGTGAAAGTTTTAAGTTGTAATATAACTATCTTACTGGAGTTGTAGCATTTGGTCAAAGTAAAACATAAAAAAGGTTCATGGACAGCAGATGTCAGTAGTGGACTACTACGGTATGAATGTATGCACACAGCTTCAGTTAGACAACAAACATTTACATGTTTACCCATATTTTCATTATTAGTTCAATTTACAGGTTTTAAAATCTGCAAATATGTAATAGAAAATAAAATGTGCTTAGCTGAAATTAAGGCTAACTTGTTGTTTTCATGAATCAAGTTTTCTTCTCATTGCAAAATGAAAATGATTTTCCTCATGAGTAACTCAGACTAAAGAAGCCAGACTGGTAATAGAAACCAGATCAGCCATCACGTGTGGATCCTAACAAACACACCCATGAAGCTACAAACGACTATTCCAACTTCCTGACTCAGTCTGCTGCTTACGCCCACAACAGACAACGCCCATGCAGCTCATCACATACCCTCTGCAAGTGAAAATAAAAAGACATTCAAATAATTATGAAAACAGCTGTTTCCACTTTTAAAGCTGTAAAGTATTACATATAATGTAAAATATAAGTGTCTGTTTAACTTTACCTAAACCAACAACAGAACAGTGTGGCATCTGAGACTGGATTTTCTGTAACTTTCACTTCTCCAGTCCAGCAAAGGCAGATATTTAAAAAATGTGTTATCACACTGCCTTCATATAACTCCCGTATTTTTCATTTACCAGTACATAATGGTATGCAAGCAGTACACTTATCTTTAATAAATAACAGACTGAGTAAAGAGGAAAAACAACCACAGAATGTAAACCAGAGCCAAGAACACAGCAATACTGAAGCAAAGCTCCCAAAAGCACCACACCTTCCTCCCAGTTTGATTGGGCTGTAAGTCATGCACAACTGCCTCTGCAGATAACTAGTAAGGCTGAATTTCAGCAAACAGCCCCACCTTGTTGGACTGATGTCTGCATAATAACTTTGGCAAATGCTCAGCGATATCTCCAGAGATTACACTTCTAAGCAGAGCTTAACTTATTATCCAAGAGAAATAGATTCTCCACCCAAAAATGGGAACTTGAAAGAATGTGATAGACCGTAAGATGAAAAACACAACTACTCTGAAAAGCAGAAAACATAATAGACAACATGACACAAAACTGAGTTTTTAAATTGTTAATTTAACTCGGTGAAATTGAAGGCATGTTGTCTGTTTGACATGTGTCAAGATTACAACAGTGCAACTAAGGCTGAATCTATTTCAACACTCACGCGACCAAATCACAGCCACATGTCAATAGTCACTTCTCACCCTCATATTGAAGCAATTCCTAAAGAGAGAGACTGTCTCCACATCCCAAACCAAAGCCTCTGTAATGTGCAACTCTCACACATAAACTGTATTTAAATCATCCTAAATAACACTTTAGAGAAAAGTCAGACATCATTAGAATGGGAATGTTATTCATAGTCTGACAAACAGAATGCATAATGGTGTAA
This sequence comes from Millerichthys robustus, assembly GCA_034783495.1. Classification (NCBI taxonomy): domain Eukaryota; kingdom Metazoa; phylum Chordata; class Actinopteri; order Cyprinodontiformes; family Rivulidae; genus Millerichthys; species Millerichthys robustus. The sequence continues at coordinate 18,937,270 of JAVKLF010000042.1, forward strand.
AGCAACAATAGCAGAGCCGTCATAAAACACTCTGAGACTACTCCTGAGACCTCCCAGAGTTCAAAGAAAGGAGGAAATCTAAGTGAAAGAGCAACTGCATGACGTGCACACAGAGATTAGGACAAGGCAGGAAGTAGGTCAGTTAACTTTCAAACAAACCTTCAATGAAGTTAGGCCACGTCTTCTCCTCTGGCTCCTCCAGTGAGTGGTCCCACGTAGTCTCAGGTGAGGCTCCTTGCACCTTGAGCCCTGCTGCCCCTGACAAGAGAGCTCGCTCTAAAGCGATTTCTTCCAAAACATCCAGGTCCAGTTCATCTTCCTCTACCTCAGTCTGCACAGGTGGAGGGACAGGATGCTCACCGGAAGCCTGAGGACTGACCACCTGCTTTACTTCAACTATTTCTTCTACCACCACGATTTTCTTCCTCATGGTAGACTCGTTTTTGTCAGGTATATTGGACTCACAAGTCTCCTCCAGGTGAGGCTGGTCAGGCTGGGCTACAGGTGTGGCAGTAGCAGAGGGTGTGTCCTCTTCCAAGTCCTTTTTCTTGTCTTCCTCGTGCGTTGAGGCCTTACAAACAGAGAGCTTTTCCTGTGTGCTGCGCTCTGCTGCCTGACTGGCCGAATGTTGTGCAACTCTGGGAGGCTCCTCTTGCTTGACAAGAGGGCTGGCCTGTGCCGCAGCTGCCTCTGCTGGTGATGCTGACGCTAATGCTGGAAGTACTCTCCTCACATTGGGAGAAGTTTCTGGTTTTGGAACCTCCCGCTTGTTTTTTTCTGCAGAGAGCTTTGTTAACTCCTCCTCTCCTTTGTCTGTAGGGGCCTCAGAGAGCACAGCTGCTGCCTGACTGACTTCCTCACTGCACATTCTTTCAGGAATCATCTTTGAAGGAACTTTAGTGTCTGTCAGTTCAGAGGCCACGACAGGGTTGTCTTTTTCTGCATCCCTGGGCAGTGTTATGTCAGAGGATGGCGGTGTTTCTGTTGCAGGGTTTATGTTTAGAGCACCTGATTCTTGTGTCTGCTTAATCTTTCTTTTACTTTTTCCTTTCTTATTTCCCTTTGAGGTTTCTTGTGTTGCTTTTTCCACATTTTTAAGATATTCAGACTCTGTTTTTAGGGATTCTGATAGTAACTTGGGTGTTTTCTCTTCAGGTTTAGTACTTGGTTGAATGTTGTCAATTTGACTTGTTTTCTGCATAATCACTGTTTCCTTTCTGACAGTTACTTTCTCTGATTTAACTGGTTCCACAAGAAGACTAGACTTTAACTTGCTTTTGGGACATAATGACTCCTGCGTGACATTGCTGTCAGTTTTCTTTTCTTGCACTTCAATAGATACTGGTGACTCACCTAATTGGGGAGATGCTTCTCCGGATACAGTTTTAGGTTTTGTGAATGATTCCACTTTCAGCATGCCATCAGTCTGTTTGGGGATTTCTTTATCGTGTTCTCTGTTATCTACTTTAGCATCAGTCTTGTTTTTGTTTTTCCCTGATGTCTTCATAGAGGTAGACATGGTTAAAAGCTCAGAGGTAATAACGGGTGTTGGGATGGTATCTTCAGATACCCCCACCAACATGCCTTGAGAGGTTTTTTCATTCTCCATCTTTAACTGAGGCAGCTCTTCACTATTAGTACTCTTGGCTTTTTCACTTGAAGACTTCTTTTTCTTTTTCTTTGTTTTTGATGTTCCTTCAGCTCCTTGTTTGGTGTCATTGACTGTCTCTGTGATAGCAGCATTTTGAGTGGACAAAGAAGAATGGAAGGTTTCCCATCCCTGTTTTACTGAAACTTCAGAGACGTCTTCTGGCAGCACTGTTTCATCTGTTTTGGCATGTGCAATCCCCTGTACACTAATTTCTTCCTGTTTTGTGATAATCTTAATTTCCGTAAGTGTCTTTGCCACAGACTGAGGAACTTCAGACCTGTCCTGAGGTGCTGAGACAGTTACAGTCTCAGGGGTAGAGTTAACATCAGGTGTCGAGGATACAGTTGCTGCTGTCATTTTGAGAGGAACCTTGTCAGATTCAGGCTTTCCAGTCAGATTTGTTGAGATGACTTCAGCCTGAACTGTTTTTTGATGCACTTTAACGTCGGAGACACTATCCAACACATTTGCAAAACCCACTGGTTTGCTAGTGCTGCTCTCAAGCTTAAGATTAGTACTATTTTGAATTACTGTGGTATTTTTTTCTGCAATGTCACTATTGTTTTTAGGTTTCACTTGAACGTGTGTCTTCATTTCCGTGAATTTATCTGAAACCCCATGAATCTCCTCTTTCCGTAGCTGCCTGTCTTCTATATCAGCAGGTTTAATATCAACTGGTATGACAGGACCAGTAAAATCTTTGAAAGATTCCTGAGCAGTTTCCTTTGTAGGAACAGGTTTGGGTTTTACAATTTTGTTTGCCATTTTTCCTGAGTTAGAGATCTCTGCAAGTTTTGTTTCCTCTTCTATCACTTTAACATTTGAAAGCACTGTGATAGGTAAACTGCTCTCTTCACTAGCATTCAAGGAAACTTTTTCATCAGAAATCTCCCGCTTTTCTTTATTCTTTATCTGTTTATTGATTTTATTAGAGGATCTGCTTGTAATCTTTGATGTTGCAGCACCTGCAGCCACACCAACACCAGTTACAGGTAATATTAGGGCTTCTGAGGAGGAGATCAGAGTGGTCTGGGAACCATCCTGTTTCAAAGCTTCTGTCTGAACAGGAACAGGACTTGGAGCCTTCTGTTTTTCAGCCTCCAACACTCTTCTCTCCCTTGATGCACCTGGTTTTTCATTTCCCATGGTAGGCTGTTGAAGCTTGACTTTTTCTACTATTTTCTCCTCTGTGGTCATTGATTCATGGTTGAAGTTAATTCCTCTCCTGTAAAGAGGTTGATGCTGTTCCTCAACTTCCTTCACTGGTTTTGGTCTAGTTGGTTCTGCACTCAGTGGACGACCCCTGAACCTGGGGGTCCGATCAGTGTATCTCTCCTGTTCTCCAACTCCCATCATCTTATGGCGGTAGCCGTGGCGCTCAGCCAGTGCTTCCTGGCTCTCCGCTTCATCCCTACGGCCTGGCTTGGGAACGTAAGATGTAGGGCCTTGTACAGATTGGACCCGACCAGCACGATGGGCAATGGCCAGACTGGCAGCTGGCCTCCTAATCCTCTGCAGTGAAGCTGGAACAATCTCAGTGGGCAGGTGGAGGTAGTCGCGCAGGTAAACAATGCCATCATTGGTTAAGTACCAGTAGAAATGCCTCCAAGCAAATGTTTCCTTCACATAACCTCTTGATTTAAGAGAGCCCATTGCACGGATTACTTGCAGGTTGCTCACACTTTGTATTTCGGGGTGCTTTATTTGAGGCCTTTTGTCTTTCTTGGCCACCATAACACCATCTCGAAACAAGACTTCATAGATGGCTTTTAGGTCCCTCATGGGCATCAGCATGCCAGCAACCATTTTGCCTTAAGTTAGTAAACTTTATCAAAACAAAAACAAAAACAGATTACACTAAGCACAGGGAAATTGTAGTCGTATGTCTTATGGCAGGAAGGAATCCAGCAAATCCAGCTGTAATGTGATTCTCAATGAAAAAAAAAACAATTCTAAAAAGCAAAGTTGTATTTTTCTTACTGTCTTTTCCTTGTGTTCTTGCTGATCCTTTAGTTGTTGTGAAGAAAATAAAAACTCCTCTTACAAAAGGTCAGATGTGTCCCTTCTACATTAGTGTAGCAGGGAATGAGCAGTCTGTTCAGCCAAGATGGCAATGACAGAATGGAAGTAAAATCAGCGTGTATGAACGAACGAGTGAGGGAGGGAGTGTGGCACACTTCTCAGTCAGGCTCCACCTCCCCCATGTCTGTTATTCATTGGAAAAAAATTAAAGGATAAAAAAAACAAAACATTTCACTAGACAAGAGAGGGAAGGATTAAAAAAAGAAAAAAGTTTATGTAATAAACTTGAGAAAATAGAGATGGAGCAAAGTCATAAAAGTTTGTAGAAGCACATGTTCTGTTGCGCTGACTTTTATACTGACACCTACGCACCCAAGAAGGTACACGCCCCTTAATTCAATACACTCCTCTAAATACTCATTACAGCCGACTACCCAGTGTGTCAAACGACAGTCCAGACAATGTCCTAAACACTATTGATGAGAAAATGAGAGAAATAGTTGACATGTCCTGTCTTGAGGTAACTAAATGTTTGTACAATCAGGAATGTAATGTGTCCAGTTTTACATTTAGTCTACATACAGACTGTAGTTTTCAGAGTTTATACTTCAAACAAATGATGATAAACCATCTTTTAAGGGTCTTGAACCATCAAGAAAAAAAAAGGTTACATGCTCTGTCCTTATGCAGCTCATTAAAGTGATGCAACAGGCTGTAAAGGTGGCTAAATTTGTGCTGCTGCTTCAGACAGCTAACATTAGCTTCTACTTGAGAACCAAGAATCTGTCTTTCACAACTATATAAAGAGCTGTGCATTATAGTGTGTCTTTTCTGCTCTCCCTGGAACATGATATCAGATTTCCCTCGATGTATCACTTTACTCTACTGTCCATCTGTCTCCTGTTCGTCTTTTAGTGTCAGAGAAAACGTCCCCTCACTGTCAGGAGGACTGTAAGGGAAAACTGACAACTGCTGGTTAAAGCAGACGAGCACATGTTCACTCGTCCTACAGACCAGGCAAGGACAGAACACTGCATTCAAAGACTGTGATCTACATGCAAAATTATACTGGTAGCAAGTAAGTGAAAAGGAATACTGTGTTCCCTGTGCTGCAGTTTAAAACCACACTATTACACAGCTAAATAGTGTTTTGCTTTTTTTGCCATGACAACAGTCAAATCAAGTGAGCCAAGTCTGCAAGAGGGAGAGACATATCCGCTTTCCAACCAATGATGGAGAAGCAAGAAACAGCTGAATTAACTGTCATTAATCACATCTCTATTTTATAACAAACTGTTATTTATGACAAAGTGTTAACATATGGTTACACTTTCTTTTACAACCATTACATTTAAAACTGTTGTAGGAACTTCATCATACAAAGAGAAGTCTTTAACCGGTGCTTTGGGATTAAGTTTTTAATATAACTTGAAGAAGTCAAATCTTTTAGTAATGTTTTCTTTAAAAAGAATTTCTGTTATGCATTTCAGTTGACAGTTTCTTTGTTAGACTGAGTGGATGCCCTTGGGTATTTGCATACATACTTCACCCACAGCACACGTAAGACCTACAGCAAACTATGTCAAAGCAATGGAGAGGGATGGGGCTTGAGGATGAAAACAGATTTTGTGGGTTCATTGGATACAAAAGGCATTCTGTATTTTGAAACAAGCATTTAATTGTTGACATTGCATTTTGGCTAACAATGACAAAGAGACTGTTGGTCACAATATGTCAAACTACTAACGTGACTGTTAGTGAGTATTTAAATCATATTAGGATGGTTCTGAATCACTTGCTTTTTTTGTATGGAAACTAAAATTATATGCCTCAGACATTTTGAAAGCAAACTGACAACCAACACATTCCTGAGCCTGAAGCTGCCCTACAGCACCAAGGCAACAGAAAAAATGTCAGCTCAGTATCTGTGAAACTGAGTTATAGTTGTTTGTATTGGCTAGGTTTGCTTAATTGCAGTTACCATCTTGAATTTGATTGTTGTCAAAGTTTAAAGCAAATACTTTTCACAGCCTGTTAATATTTAAAGTATAATTTTGGAATGACCCTCAGCTATTAACACACAAATTTTACCTCAATATCTGTAAAACTGACTGAGGTAAAACTCTGTTTTCCACAGTGGACAGATGCTCACGCATATCAAATTGTTACTTTCCTAGAGTTTCACTAAAATCTGTGCAATGGTTCATGAGGAACCTTGCTAACAAACACACACAGAACCCCACCACACACGCATCAATATTATTGTTGTCAGTGATTGATAATTAACTAATTTGCAGGCTTACGTGCGCATCACCACATTCTTCACCACCATGAGTAATACATCTCTTTATAAAGTCTTCTCACAACACTGAATGAATTTTGGCTCCAGATCCTTCACTAGAAAATAACAGCCATGCTAGACCACTAGTTGTCCAGTATAAAGTGACTTGGCTTTTGCTTTGGGGGGTTTTATATTGGTAAACAACTTCTTAAATTGATGAAAAATATACCTGTATTAAAACCAAAACTCCATTAACTTGTAGCCAACTGTTCATTCATTATACCCGAATCATTCCATTAAGAGTTAATGGGTCCCATTTATAGCCATCATAAGGATGATTCTAATCCAGTATAATTTTATTTTGATTGACAAGAACTGCTCCATCAAACCCAAAAGAATGAGCACAAAGATGTATAGTTGACTGAAAGAGATAAAAGGAGAGACGTTGTATCAGAGCCATTTCCTGGTTAGGAGCTTGCTGCTGCTGTTTCAGACCTCCCCAAATCCAAGAATAGACTTGTCACCACCAGCTGATGGCGGTTGGTAGGTGGAAACTGGCCCAGACCGGCCCGATGTGAAAGCCCACCACTTGGGGAGTGTTTGGTGTTACACACGTGCCCTCCATCTTGATATCAGATACAGACCCCTCCTGTCTCTTACAGTAAAAGCAAAGGTCAGCAGAATCTTTTCATCCGTCTAAATCATGTTTCTCACAAAAAATATTTTCTTAATGCAAATAACTGACCTTATCACCTAATTCGAAATAAACAATTACACAACAAAACCTTTTAAAAATTTTAGCTGAACCAAAAGGTCACAGATTATCATATTCATTAAAACAGAAGAGGTGCATCAGTGTTTGCCCTCTGAAGAACATAAATAAAATCAGAGAACCTCTGGTACAGATGGCTTTTCTGGTATTGATTTGTTTCAGAGGTAAAACTAAACACAACAAATGTTTTTGTTTGCATTTCTCAGCTGTGGAATGAGCTTCTCTTTTTTTGTCACAATCCAAGATTTCTTTAGTGTGAAAATACAATTAAGACTATGTTTAATAAAAAAGACATACAAGAACAAACATCTAAACATAAAATCCTGACTTTGTCTTTTGCAGTTGTGAGTAATCAGGTTGCAATGTATGAGTGCTTTCAATTATCCAAACGATAAGCCTTTTCTAATTTAAGGAGGTTTTCCTTTTGCTGGTTATGGTAAGACCCCATAAGCAGGACAGCTGTGCCCTCTGACACACTTTGAAACACAACCAGCAATCTGCTAAAGTTAGAGATTGTTGTTAACAGCTTTATATGGACTTCATTACACAAAAGGGACTTATGGGCTTTAATAATTATTAGATTTTGATGAATTACCCAATTAAGCTCTGTTTGCATATTTTAAAAAACTATTTTGTAACACACACCCTACTTTTTACAAAGTTTTGCAGAGGTGTGAAAAAATGAAGTTTGTTTTCAAACCAACGCACCCTGATTTTCTCTTGATATGTCAACAGGACAAGTCTGCAGAGTCTAAGCGGAATATGTCTCGCTGAAACAGACCTGATGGACCTCCATGTGCTGCAGACCATACAAAACATCACACAGCCTTGTGCACAAAATTAGGTGTAAATACTAATTTTGATTATGAGTTTTGTCAATGGCTAGAAGAAAAGCAAAAAATTCTGAACTGCAAACTGCAAATACAAACGGTAACCCTATAGAACTGGGTTAACTATACACTGACAAAACCTTTGTGTGTAAGGCAGTGAGAAAGGTGTCTGTGGCATTTTCTCACTAAGTTGTAAAAAGTTCATAAATCAGCTGCTAGACAATGAAACTAGTATTGCTTGAAGAAGAAGAAGAAAAAAAAACATCTCACTAAGTAGTAATGTTCACACTTTTATTTAGTTATATGACTTGTATAAGAAAAATACAATCCGTGCTTCACATTCTCGACTCCATTCTTCATGAATTACACACATTTCTCCCTTTTCTGGAGTGGAAAGAAATGAAGTGACAAGCAATGACTCCAAACACCAATAACAAACTGGGGCATTTAAAGTTTGCCAAGTCCTTTCCTTTCTCACTAAGAGTCTCACTAACAAGCTGTCTCTCATGTGTTTGTGTGTCCAGCCATGCAAACACACCTTCCAGCATACAAAATTAGACAGTAGCCCACATGTGAAGAGGTAAAGGACTGTCAGCAGGAATACAACAAACTGTTTCCTACATCTGGTGCTGAGAAAATCCATTTCTACATTTTGAATCTATTATCCAACACACAAAAGAACAAAAGATGCTGTTTTTTTTTTTCAAAACATTGCACACAAAACCAAACTTTTTTTTCCCTTCTTTACCAGAGAAAATAATAGAAATGAGATATTTATGGTAAATTCCACAACCAAACATTGAGCAGAAGTTTTAGGTTGTAAACAAGTCCCAGCAGTGAGATGTGGACAGAAAATTAAAACCAGCTCTCTGTTCTCTTGTTCTCTCTCAAGCAGAAGCTGCATGCCAGCTCAGCTAAACAGCAGCCAGCATCCAGAGGTATTTCACAATTCAGGAGTTATTAAAGTTTCAACAATGTTGCACAAGATGAGTTCAATAAATTTTGATTTAACTCTTCTGAATACAAACTGTAAAAGACATATGAGCTTTAATTTGACGGATTTATTTGAATCCTTTGTCATTGTTTTTTTTTGTTTTGCATTACGTGCTCTTACCTTTCTTTGGGCTGAGCCAGAACCGATCTCCAAGCAGATCTCCACTCTCCACACTGCTTTGAAAAGACATATTCTGCGAAGGCCAGAGTGGCTCTACACCGTCTTTCTGCTTTCACCTCAACACTACTACTTCCTTTCACCCAAATGAGACCCACAGCCTGTCCAGCGGGTTGATACAGCATGCAAGGGATAAAAAAGAGAAGGAATGGCAGTGGAGGGCTACTTTCAAGGCAGAAAATAGTGTTTGTGAGAAAAAGAGAAGAAAGGAATCTTTTCTTCTCTGCCTCATAAACGCAGAGGAACATCTACACTATAAATCTGAGGCTCATGCCAAGCTGGACACATCCTTTTTGCTGCCCTGGATACCCTGCTCCATACCCCATACATCTAAAGACACCCATGCTTTATCCTGGCCTTTGCCAGCAGAGAAATACACACTAGACTCTTTGTTCATTAAAGCAAGCAAATTACAGTTCCCGGGATTAAGACGAAGGGTGTACAAAGGAGGAATGAGAGGACAAAGGAACTTAAGTAGAGATAGACAGAAAACAAAGAAACAAGAAACTCAAAATACACCCAGCAGCTACTCTGGTTTTGCCTGTTCCATTCTTCTTTGCTGGTTTACGAAGAGCAATTAAGCATATAGTTAGTTAAAAATCACTGAGCTAATTTAAAACTGGAATCAGGTAAGGATTAACCAAATGAAGAACCACAGAGCTCCAGTAAAACACTGTAAACAACTTCAAACATTGAAGCATATTTAAAGAGACAGAAGATCACAGACAAGAGCTAAATAGTTGATTTTAATCATCACTAGCTTGTAAAGCACATAGCAGCTACACATACTGAAAGACAGATGCTGCCATCTGAAGTTTTGCATTAACAATCATCTTATGCCACATTCACATCATAGTTCTCAGACAGTTTCAAGCCATCCTTCATTGCTTCATTCATTTCCTATGAGTGTCTATGGGTGAGAATCAGGTACATCCTGAGCAGGTCACCAGTCTACCAAAGTGCTATCACTTCGATGTGAGACGCACAGGCTTTTGTTTTATTGGAGAAAACCAGAGTATATAAATAATTAATTATAAAAATAATTAAAAGGTCAAAATGTAACATGAACATTATGCCAGTAATGAGTGAATACAACTGTCTGACCACAACTGTGTATCAGTAACAAGAGATTTACTATTACAAACTGGAGTTTTAGTCTGGTTAGTGAGCAGGGCGTAAAATGGTCATTGGGAGTGCCAGGTCTGGCTGTGGTATCCAGCAAGAACCTTTTGTGCAACACAGACACAAATGCTACAGATCCTGGACAAAAACAAAACAAAAAAAAACTGCGTAAACAATATAACAATGTATTTTTTAAATGAAATAAATGAAATATTTAATTAAATAAAAGAGAAACGTGAAAAAAAACCAAGAACAGTTTGAATATTTGCCTTATGAGTCAACATCTGTAAAACACACAAGGGAGTGGTCATGAACAGTTACTATAGCAACACAGCCCACATGTTAGGCAAATAGCCTGTGTTGTCCACAGTTTCTGGTGAGCATTGGCCTGCTGCTGCTGTTGCCTGGGGCAACTAGTTATCAAACAACAAACCTGACATTAGATCCGGACTCTGAGCTTCCTGACTCTAACACAATGTCCACATTTCATCTATAACTTGAAGAGGTTGGGCTTTATTTTTAAACAGACAGCCTGATAAGTATCTAATTAAACTCAGACAAACAGAATGCAGGTACCTCCTCATTCAAACATGTGGTATGGTCCCTCACATGCAGACGGTGACATTTAATTTATTATGCTCACTCCCATAAAGCCTTCCAGTCTGGGAAGAATGAATCAGATGCATTCTTTCTCTCCTCAGAGTAAAACAGAAAATCTGACTGCCTAAGCTGTGTCCTTCACTAAAAAAAAGAAACTTGCAGTAAACTTACTTTATGTGTGAGCAAAAAAAAAAACCAAAACATTCTGCCACAGATTTGGAGTCTAGTTACACACAGCAGTGACTCACCATCACGATCTGTAAAATTTGCTTTCACAAAATGAAACCAACCATGCAAGCTCTCTTGTGACTTTGTAATGTAGGAAATAAACATCAGTGATAAATAGGATAATTTGATTTCCTGTTTATTTGGCTGGTTTTTGAACGTTATAAAAAAAAATAAAAAATTAACGCCATGTTAAAACATCCCAGTGATGTTAGGATAGATTTATAGATCATTTGAAGAAGCAAAGTAAGCTTTCACCTCCCTCCCTCATACCAGCACTGATAGGTGAGGACAGAGTGCAGCTCCTGCGTGATAACAACTTTTAGGTCAGGCATTGCCTTGTGAGAAAAATGAATGTAACAGTTCATCTGTACGAACAGGTGATGAGAGTATAACTGCTTGTACAAGGTTTGTCCTTGTATTTGCTAGCACATCAACCTCAGGAATGTTCTAGTTTTCTGGTATCACATTGGCAGTCTGTAATTTCTGGAGTAAAAATGCACCCAACATGCCCTCTCATGTAATGTGAGGAAACACAAAGATCTTAGTCTGACTCACAGAAAAAGAAAAACAGAACAATGATTCTAGTTCTCTGCCGGGGATGTATTTCCATTTATGTATAAAACTTAGCAAATATGCAAACTGATCAATTTGTGTTGTTTAATTTGCTATTCCCCCCACAGCATTCCCTGTAATGACAAAGTCTAAGAAATAACTAGTAACACACTGGATCAATACAATGTCAAGTGAAAAGGGTTAATAATTAAAATACATTAGACTGGAAAGAATAAAACACACCTTCCATAAAACTTTTGAGATTACAATTTTGTCATAAACAGAAAGTTTTATTGTACATAAACAACATGTGATGCAAGCCTACACATCGTTACTCCTGCAGGCAATTGCATTTTGCTTCCCCCCTGCATGGCTGCATATCCTGTTTTTCACAGTGACACCTTCAACTAAACCTCCAACCCTTTAAGGCAGAATAACAACCCGAACAATGGCCAAGTTTTCCTTTCCTCAAATGTGGGACAAACCAGTCAGGAGGAGCTGCTCCAGCACCGAACAATGGTGTGGGCTCAATTACTGCCAAGGGCATAATAAAATGCAAAAGAACAGACATTACAAATAAATCCCGAAGACACCCTGGCCATTGAGGGTGTGCCTACACTAAAGCTGACTACAGCCAACTAACGATCAAGTTTCTCCCTGGACAGTTCTGTGAGTAGCTTAACTTTTATGGACCCACCTCTCATGAAACAGCCACATGATAAGCTTTTAAAATACTTTACTTTAGTGAACTGAACTGTTAATGTACAACTAAATGTTAGTGTAGATTCAACATTACTTTTGCATAATCAATGTGAGCTATGGGACGCTTGTGGACAATTACTGCTGCCTTACAAAACTTGATGAATTATGTATACAGGGGATAGAAGAAACCTAACACCAGCATGTCCTTGAAAAGAGAAATGCAAACCAGTTGGATCACCTGTGATGATCATCTAGCCCTCTTTGTAGTTTTGCCAGGCCTTTCCCTCTAAGGTGTGTTTATGGTAAATGCCCCCCCTCCGGTAAAGGAATGGGATCTGTGCAATGGAGGCTATTTGACAGAAATATGTTTACTGCAGCAATGTTGACCAAATATGACAAAAGGTGCCTCTGACAGTACAAATTCATAACTATTTTAACATTAACTGATCCCCCCCACCAACCCCACACACAAACACACAGGCGTTCTTGGAATTTTTGCATCGTGAGTAAAGTTCAAAGTGACTGAGCAGTCATTGTTTGCTCACATCCAAGCGTGTGATTGCACATTTGCAGATATAACAGCCTTTGATGCCCTTTTTCCAAGCACTGAAACATTCACTGAAACAGTTGAAAAACACAACAAAACATGTAGAGACAAATTTTCACTATGCTTATTATTTTATACATGCTACAACCACGTTCTCTGTTTGATAACACACAATGAGGCATATAAATCCATGAAGCACTAAGACACAAGTTGTAAAATGATTCTTTCTCAAACATGAGGTGCTAACCTACACCCTGCAGCTCCAGCCCCTCCACAGTTTCATCACACCGGGTGTAAAACATTCCAGATGTACTCCAGAGAAAAATGATAGCCTGTGAGGGCACATTTTGACCCAGCCCTTCATATTATTTGCAGATATGACTTGTTTATTGCAGCATAAACCTTTCTAAGCATAAACCTGGTCTAAACTCTGAGTAGTGGGGGGTAGAATTAGCAATTATATCACTGAGCTACAGATAAATACAAGTTATAAACTAATAGTTTGAAATTCCTTAGCATGCATAACACCATCCCCCTTTCATGGCAGTTTTAAACAAGATCATTTTATGATAAGAAGTGGTGGAGTTCTCGCCGTTTTAGTCATATCTTGTAAATGATGTTTTGCACAATCTTATGTAAGTGCTCATGAGATATACTATCTTTCAAAGTGTATGTTCACACCAAAAATTAGCTCAATATTTGTAAAACCTGCTGAATTACAGTCATTCTTGTATTTGCAAATGTCCCTAGGGTGGTCGTCTTAAATGGAATTCATTTCAAATGTAAATAAGCTGTTGATATGCACCCAATGAATTAAATTCAGTGATTAAGGAACAATTTTGGTAACAGGCAAAATTCACTTTATTAGTCAATGGCAACGCAAAGTTGGCACTCAAAATAATAATAAAAAAATGGATGACTCATCTACTACCACCTCCAAATTTAGCTCAGTGTTTGTAAAACTGACTAACTTGTAACGATTTTGTGTTTTCTATGGTTGCTTAGCTGTAGCAGCCATCTTGAACAAGACTGACTTCAAAAGTTGATGAGTTGTAGAGGCACATTCAATGATTACTTTTTGGAGCTTCATTCTATTTTAGTGTGTTGGTTGTAAGATGATTTGCAAACAGAAACTCAGATACATGCAAAAACAAAGGCCTCCAAAGGCAAAAGGGCAATACATGTGGAAATGTGTTTACTATTCATCGATGGAAAAAAACTTTAAAAATTCAGTATGCATCCTAAAAGATTTATTCCTAATCCTTATTTGTTTGTTTTTCAGTGTCTGCACTCTAAATTCAGTTATTTTAATCTGAGTACTTATTGTTTGAGAACTTCAGATGTTTCCCACCATCCATCAACAGCAACATCACCACTCATGGACAAGAGTGAGGGACTGCAGAGACTCACCTGAAAAACAAAATAAGAAACACGTGGTTACAAAAATGACTATTCCAACTTAGATTATTGTTTTGTTCATCCTGTAAGAGACATGTCAGCAGAGCTAAGCAGAAGTGAAAATCTTTGGTTTGGTTTATCACATGTTTAGCACATGTCAATGAGTGAATTATGGATCCAGCCTCTTTGAAATTTTATACAATGTGACTATATTTTTGTAAACATTCTGGAAATTCTGGATGATTTAATATGAGAAAAACAAACAATTGATCATATTGTTTTTTTTATTTTTAGTTTTAGTTGAAATGAAAAAAAAAAAGCTCAAAATTCTGTTGCATTTTGAACTGAGACAAGGTTGCTGGAGTTAAGCAACACTTTGTTGCCTAATATCACCACCTGCTGGAGAAACAGATTCTCTGCAAGTTGGAAAATATAACAAATGACAAATTTGAGAAGTTTAAAATCATTTTTTTTTTTTTTTTTTCAAAATTGCACCTACAACTGCCCCTTTGCACAGGCGACTTCAAGAAATTGTTCTCTTTTAGTTTGATAATTAAACATGAATTAACTACTGGAAATAACAATCTCTGAAACACTGCTCATCTGTGCTGCACATATGTTCTCATCACAGTCCTAGATCTCTTAGAAATGATGATTAACCATACAAGAGGGTCAATTCTGGTAACACTGAAAATGGTCAAGTACTTCAGTGATATGCCTATTTTAAATAAAATAATTTATAACTATCCTTTAAACTGAGGTCATCCCCTTTGAACTCATCCTCGACCACCCACATTGTTCAGCCAGTGAGCAGTACAAACATGTGCAACTAACACTGTTAAATCATCATGTAATGACACTGATGAGCTAGGAAATAGCCCACTCCAAAACAGGATCATATAGATTTCATACATGGTATAACTTTCAACAGCTGAACATCAGTGTCTATGTGTTAATGGTGAGAATTAAGAATGATTTAATTTTTTTTACAGGGTATGAAATAAATACTTTGTTGTGGTGAAAACATCAACACTGAACTGATAATGATTTATGTAAAAAAAATGAAGCACTCAATGATGTGGTGAAAGTTAGGTGAACCAAATTAGGTTGAAAAGATGTGTGACAGTAATGAAATGATTATAATCTCAAACTAAATACAGATAAAGGTTGCATTATACATGCACACCATTGATCAGTAAGATGCAAAGTCCTCTTAGGCCTTAATACAACCAAATATTCAGCACAAATTGGAGAAAAACAGCTTCTGTGTGCTATGCTTATATTAAATCAGTGGACATTAATGCATTTATCAGGAAAATATTTGTTTTATTGAAAAATTACCAAAAAAAAAAAGTTTTTGCCACTTAGGACCTGATTTACTAAGATCCCAAATAACGAGTGTAAATTACTGTGCAAACTAAAAAAAAAATTGCACATGCTATTATTTGTCTTGGTGCGAGTGATATACTACAATTGTGTGCACAAATGATAACAGATCACCCCATTCACAGATTGTCCTATTGAAATGAGGATTTTGTCTTGTGGTGGAGATGGGTTGGTCTAGGTGCATTTACCTATGAGTAACAGGAGGAAGTAACATCACCGTTTGTGCAGAATTCACTCAGAGCATTTAACAAAAATCAAGAAGTTGACACACCATGTTAACATCAGCAACAATCAGCAAGTTAGCCACATTATTCTACTTAACTTTGATAGTGAAGTTATTTTCTCTGTCACAGAAACGTTGATTAAATTGGAAGAACATCAATGATGAAATACAGATAGGTGTATTTTAGTCCACATGTGGCGCTGTTGATCTTAGAGAGAGGGATAGAGAAAGCGCAGGTGTTTGGTGTCCTTTGTCTCTATTAACTCCACAGAGTGTGTATTATCACTGCAGTGTGAGGAGTGGAGGGTCATGTTTTTCAATGGTTTAGGTCGGCTCAACTGCAGACCCTTGTGTCACTTTTATGACTGTTGTCTCTGGGTCAGTCAGATTCTGCCTCCAGTGGCCCCAAGGTAAATTGAGTTTGAGACCCCTGACTAACACTGTGTTTAGTGAAGGTGGGGTGCTGTTGACCTGAACCAGTGATGTCGTTGAGAGGTGTAAGAAATACTTTTGAGACCTTCTCAATCCCACTGGCACATCGTCCACAGAAGAAGCAGAGCCTGGGGACTTTGGGATTGGTCTGGCCATAACTGGAGTTGAGGTCATCAATATAGCTATAAAGCTCCGAGGCGGCAGGGCTACAGGGGTGGACGAGATCCGCCCTGATTTCCTTAAGGCTCTGGATGTTGTAGGGCTGTATTGGTGACACGTCTTTGCAACATAGGTAAGGTCTATTCGGGGGTGCTGGAGAAGAGAGTCCGATTGATGGTTGAACCTCAGATTCAGGAGGAACAATGGGGATTCATGTCCTCGTTGTGGTACACTGGACCAGCCTTTTACCCTCACTAGGGTCCTTGAGGGGTCATGGGAGTTTGCCCATTCAGTCTACATGTGTTTTGCGGGCTAAGAAAAGGCATTTTACCGTGTTCTTCAGGGTACTCTGAAAGTATGGGATTGTGGGTCCGTTGTTACGATCCATTCAGTCCTTATACAAGAGGTGTGAGAGTTTGGTTCGTATTGTTGGACACCGCCAGGGCTGCCCGTTGTCACCAATTTTGTTCATAACTTTTATGGACAGAATTTCTCGGTGCAGCCAGGGGGTGGAGGGAGTCTGGTTTGGTGGCCTCAGGATTCCACCTCTGCTGCAGCTGATGTGGTCTTGTTAGTGTCATTGTGCCGTGATATTCAGCTCTGACTGGAGAGGTTTGCAGCCGAGTGTGAAGTGGCTGGGATGAGGATCAGTACCTCTAAATCTGAGTCCATGTCCTCAGTCGGAAAAGGGAGGATTGCTCTCTCTGGGTTGGGGATGAGGTTCTGCCTCAAGTGTAGGAGTTTAAGTATCTTGGGGTCTTGTTCAAGAGTGAGGGAAAAATTATACATAAGAAGGGTAGGTGCAGCTTCTGCAGTTTTGGGGACTCAGCACTGGTCTGTTGTGGTGATGAGGGAGTTAGTCATAAGGCTCTCTGTTTACCGGTCGGTCTATGTTCCTACCCTCACCTATGGCCACGAAATCTGGGTAGTGACCGAAAGAACAAGATCGTGGATACAAGCAGTAAAAATAAATTTTCTTCGCAGGGGGGTTGGACTGTCCTTTAGAAATAGGGTGAGACGTTCAGTTATCCGGGAGAGACTCAGAGTAGAGCTGCTGCTCCTCCACATTGTTATTGTGTGCAGTGCTCTTCAGCGCTCACTGGAGCAGTTTTCAGCCGAGTGTGAAGTGGCTGGAATGAGGATCAGCACTTCCAAATATGAGTCTATGGTCCACAGTCAGAAAAAAGTGGGTTGGTCTCTCCGAGTTGGGGGTAAGGTTCTGCCTCAAGTGTCACAAGCAGTCAAAATGAGTTTTCTCTACAGGGTAGCTGGACTGTCCCATTAAGATAGGGTGAGAAGTTTAGTTATGCAGGAGAGACTCAGTAGAGCTGCCACTCCTCCACATCTACAGGTGCCAGTTGAGATGGCTCAGCATCTGGTAATGGATATCTCCTGGACACCTCCAAAGGCAGGTACTTTAGGCATGTCCGACATAAAGGAGACCCCTGAGAAGTCCCAGGACATGCTGGAGAGACTATGTCTCTCATTTGGCCTGCAAACGCCTTGGAATCGTCACAGAAATACTGGAAAAGTTGCCTGGAGAAAGAGAGGACTAGGCCTTCCTGTTTAAGCTGCTTCACTCACGACCCTACTCTGTAACTAGCAGTAGATAATGGATGGATGAATGTAAAAATGCAAAGAACGCACAAAAAATACAGAAGACAATTAACAACCCAACAAAAAACACAGATCCTGACATCTATTGTTAAGAATAACAGGATGTTCTGCAAAGACGTTTGAGGAAACAGCAATCAGACTCTCTTCTGGGGCATCCTATGGTCATATTTCCTGAATGGATGTCTGCAACCAAACATATTAAAAATGTTTTCCAAAAGCAATACTCCTGCCAAAGAGACATTGCTACTTTAACAGAGTTATGAACTCTTCTTTCTTTAGATATCATCTTAACATCTCAGAGTACTTGTGTGCTGTAATAAAAAATGCCAATTTTCAGTTTCTAGTGATATTATATATGTATATATACCCAAATTCAATCCATACGAAGCTCCACTGTGGAGCTGTCAGGGTTTATGAGCTATCCAGGTAAAGGAGTGTCAAGTTTCACCATTTTTGACAACATGAACAAAAATGTCATTACATTATTCAAGCAATGAGGCTTAACTATCAACTTTTTTTTAATAATACTACTTATCCTTCTTTGAATCAGACAATAGCCTGATGGAAGCTCAGTATGAACTTTTATCCCATGGTAATCCCAGAAAAAGTGACAGCAAAAGGGCCTTTAAGTAAGAGAAAAGTCCCTTCTCTCTAGGTTCTTGACAGCTAAGTCAGCAGAGCTCAGCAGAGCATCAAGAAGGTAATATGCTGCTCAAACTGCTGAAACGGGGACATAAACTGACAAATTAGGCATCAGCAAGAGAAAACGAGGCAGCAGTAAATCTGTGCAGGGCCACACAGCCACAGCAAGTTCCCTCTTGCCACTGAGTCTATGCTGCCTTATGAGATAATACATTTTCACTGAAATGCTCTGCTAGGTCAGTGAAGCAAGTCATTGTCGATAGTCATGTTGCAATAAAACTGTACAGACAAAAGATCATTTGTCAGTCAAAGTGAAAGCATGGCTTC
This sequence comes from Millerichthys robustus, assembly GCA_034783495.1. Taxonomy (NCBI): domain Eukaryota; kingdom Metazoa; phylum Chordata; class Actinopteri; order Cyprinodontiformes; family Rivulidae; genus Millerichthys; species Millerichthys robustus. The sequence continues at coordinate 18,955,932 of JAVKLF010000042.1, forward strand.
TATAAAATTGTCTGTCTGTTCTGTAGTTGGGTTGTGGGGACAGCAGCTAGATCAGGGAGGCCTGGATATTTCTTACCATAACCATCTATTCTGGGAGGAAGACATAAGACTCTTTCATAAAACAATTCTGCCACATATGAGCACAGACCAGTTCGACTTTATGCTTCCTCTGGCCATTCATAAATCACTGATGGAGCTCGCCACTGAAATTAAACTTCTGAAATGAAGTGAGATTTGCAAAACTACAGCAGACATGGATCAGCACTCAGCTGTATTGATATATATGTCTCTTTCAAAGCATAATTGTTGCTTAAGTTTTTAATCAGCTAGTAACAGCAATCACGTCATCACTTCATCACATTGTTGAGCCACAGTTCTGGCTTATTTTTTCACGCATTAAATGTTTTGCCTCTGTTGCTGTCTCGCTACATGGCATGAAGCATTAGGGGTGGGATGACTTCAGCCCTCCTCGCTACCTCCATCAGACTTAGACTTATTTCTCACTTAGTTCAGACACTGGCTCCATGTGACTCTGTACAAGACTAAAGTGCTACAGAAAATAGATGGATGTATTCAATGGAGAGAAATAAGTTTCACAATGGGAGTGCGAGCAATAAAACTTGAGCAAGTACATCAACATCCGGGCTCACAAGCAACAAGATTTGAGCAGTCAGAAATACATTTGAAAAAAACTGGGAAACCTGAGCTTTACTACATTCACTGGGTTATTGGGAAATAACCCATTTCTGTCTTGGCTCTATAGTTCATAAAGTCTATACTATATTAAAACACATAGACTTACATTGACTATACTGGGTTCACAAAATGATACTGCACAGTGTTTTGTGGACTCCACAACTGAAATAAGCAACCTAAAATAAGTAGGCTGACAATTTATTTAAATTATTTATATGATATCAAAAATGTAGATTTCCCTGGTAGTTTTTCACAAAAAGTATAACCTACCTATTTGGTAATAATTCAGCTGTACAGTTCACAAAGTTAGCGTTTTCTTTTTGTAGAAAACTACAGAAAAAAAATTTAACTTGGAGAATTTACTTCAAATGTGCAGTCCTCAGGAGAAAATGTGCAGGAAATCATATGCAATGTTAAATTATGTCATTCTGCTACAGAAAGTACTGTAAGCATATATTTACCAGTGTTCTTCTGCAGAAACTGCGAAAAAATGTAATAGAAAAATACAGTTACCTCTGTTGTTTTGTGGACTGCATTTGAAGGAAACTACAAAAAAATGGTTAGGTTATTTTCCATCCATCCATCTATTATCTATTACCCACTTCTTCCTTTAAAGGTCACAGGGCTTACTGGTGCCCATATCCAGCAGTCACAGTGCGAGGGGCGGGGTACACCCTGGACAGGTCGCAAGTCCATCACAGGGCCACATAGAGACAAATGAGACAAACAACCATTCACTCTCTCACTCACACCTAGAGACAATTTAGAGTTTCCAATTAGCCTAACAGTCATGTTTTTGGACGGTGGGAAGAAACCGGAGTACCCGGGGAAAATCCACGCAAGTACGGTGAGAACATGCAAACTCAACCCAGAAATGCCTCCGGCCGGGATACGATCCAGCGACCTTCTTGCTGGGAGGCATCAGCTCTACCGACTGAGCCACCATGCCACCCAATTCTATTTTGCTGGTCTTTTTTCTACAAGAGAAAAACAATATTATACAGCTGAAAATAACATAAAATAGTTGGGATATTCTACTGAGTTTTTATTTGTGCAGCTAAATTTTCAATCTACTCATTTTAAGTTGTTTATTTGAGTTGTAGAGTCCACAAATTCTAACATTTTGTGAACCCAGTTTTGTAAATGTAGGTGAGTGTTACACAGTATTATACTCTAGGGTTTATGAGCTACTGTGCCAAGTCAGAAATGTATTTTTCTCTAAAACCCAGTAAATGTGGTAAAGCTCAGCTTTACCAGCTTTTCACTACATGCGAGCAGATACGTGCACTCGTGTGCATGCAAATCTTGTGGCTCGTGAGCTTGGATGCTGATGTGCTCACTCAAGTCTTGTTGTGCAAGCTCAAAACGTTGCAGGCGCACTCGAATGTTATTGTGTGCACACAATCGTGTTGCACGTGGCCTTCCATTCTGAGATTTAATTCTCTCCATACATGTCTGTTTTAAGCAGTCATCGGGTGAGAGGGGAGATTTACTCAGGTCACCAGTGCAAGTAACATTAACGCTCACACCTAAGGACCACTCAACTCCCACCCAGCCTTAACAGCTACCTCAAGTTAAACAAACATGCATGTTTTTGTTTTGTGAAAAAGAAAACCGAAAAAGAAAATCCATACATGTACTGACACTCAGGCAGAAAATGCAAATTCCTCTCAAAAAAGTTCAAGCCAGGATTCAACATGTCCACTTCAAGGTGGCTGAGCTAACCCCCTGCACTATATCAAAGTAAAAAATAACGGCCACAAAAACTGATGCCATAACAACACATTGCTTTTAACTGCATTACATTTTTTTTTAATAGTTTGTTATTTCTAGCATGTGCCATTTACTTGTATTTTTATCTGAAATGTTAGCGACTTAGCATGTAAGCTTACTACTTTATTTCCGTGACAGTTATTTTGTCTATTCAGTTCCTTATCATGGAAAAGATTTTAAAGTTTTACAAATCTAAAAAAACACAAAAACTAATTATTTTTTTGTTAGTCTTTGATTTTATGGAAAATGTTTTCAATTATATTTTGATCAGTTATATTCTCTGTAATTCATCAAAAGACTAATTAATTGACTCCACTAAAACCTTTCATTAAATTATCAACAGCAGATCTAAAGACACCTGTTACATGTACTTTATAAGTTCTTTTCCACATGTGCAGACCACCACAAACACACTCACACTCTACCTGGATCAGTTTACCTCTTGGCTTTGTTACCTCACTTTTTTCTCTTCCTTCAACTGTGGTTTTGTTTTGTTCATTCCATTACCTTACCTTTGCTTGAACAGAAGGAGTCCATGTTGCAGATTTACAATCCTGAGACCTTTGGATCCTCAGAAGCTAAAGCAACTTTCTCTGATCGCTTTCTTTAACAGCCTACTGCTTAACTTTTTCTTGATTTGAGTATATCTACGTAGATTCTTTGCTCTTTCTGTCAAACATGTTACGCTGTGGAGATCAACAGAAAAGGAGTCTCCCTCCCCCTCGTCTTTCACAGGTCAGTGCCGCCCTCCATAATAATGCCTCTATTCATTTAAATGACTGAGTATGAGCTCATGTTGAGATAAAGTGAGACAAAACTAGACAGCGAAGACCAGAGGCGACTTGTTAAAACAGCGCCAAGTCCAAGTTGTACTAAAACATTTTAGGTTTACTTAAAAAACAGTAAAGACAACATCTGAATTTTTAACATATTTTTAGGTATATAATAACTTTTGATCTAATGACATAACCTCGCCTGCATTGATAAACTACAGAAAATGCGGTGTGAAGGGCTCTGCAGCACTTAGTGTACGAACTACAACCACAAACCGTGACTTCACGGGGAGGATCATTGGGAGGTTTAATGAGTAGACATAAATGGATCTAGAAATCACACGCAGTGCATGTCAGTGAAGTAAAAAATGATTGGTTTAAAATGTCATATGATACATTATATTTTACTGCATTAAATCAGATTTGGTATAAAGAAGCTGGTAAATGTAGATGTTTTAAACTTGATAAAAGTCCAAGATGTACAATGAATTATATCCTGTCTGCAAAGTAAATATTAGGTGTACATAGCAGATACAGTGATCTGCAGAGTAAAGTGGGTGGAAAGTTCGGTTAATTTTTAACTTATTCAGAAATAACAGCAGTCTTGCACACCTTTACTCAGGTCACACAAGAATGAACAAAGAAAGCTTCATGTGAAGTTGTTTAAATAGTTTTTTGTAATTATTTATCTGTTCAATGAGCAGTTGTTGGCAGTAACCTTAAAAAAGCTAAACATAGATATAAAAAATATCAGTATTTTATTTACTCTGACTTCCAGGCAATAGTACTACATATCGTATAGAGTCAAAATTAAGTTTTATTTTGTCTTCTGCACTGTTAAATATCATCAAACTTTGCAAAAGAATTTAAAAAGCATTTTTAAGATTTATTCATTCTGTTAAATCTGAACCAACACCTGGTCAAATGGTGAGGGTGGGCGGGGCAACAGTTGAGAATCAGACACTGGCTGAGGAGAAATTATTGATGGCACAAAGGAGTATGCAGACTAAACAAAGAAAAACACAAAGAACAGGACTACAACACACAAACCAGTGAGAACAAACATCAGAACAAAAGGGAGAAACGCTAACGATAAACACAGACAAATACTGCCATGACATACCCAAAACCCTCGTGTTTTGCTTCAACAAGATTTATTTTCACAGATGCAATGCAGAGAATAAGAAAGAAAAATGATGTCAAGGTATCATTTCAAGTTAGCAGAAAGCTGATTATATCAGTGGAACATTTAGCACCTGTGTATTAAAAGAGAAATGGCCAAAAACTCTATATCAGATGTTAATAGCTACATGTTTGCTAAATGTGTTAACAGATGTGTTTAAAGGTGTGTCTGTTATATGTAACAATCTTTAAAAAGTGCTAATATTTCAGTGTTGTTATTTCCCCAATGAGCCAGTACATGACTCACTTATTCTGATTATGTTTTTAAAAACTACAAACCATATAAACAACACCTACTCGCTTCATTCATTTTACTATTTTGTTGCTGAACTTAGAAGAGTAGATGCAGTTTGTGTGAAGGAGTCACTTCTGCAGAGGAACGCTTCATTATTTGTGCTTCCGGTTGTTCGTTTTTACTATGAGGGAGGCACTGAGCTCAATCACAGCTGAGAGTCCGCTCTAACTATACTGGGAGGTATAAATATAGAAAGGACTCTCCCCTGGGTTCCACCATCAACACAAATAGCTCAATAACAGAGAAAGGAAACTATGCATGATGCATTTCCTTTCGGGGATGCAAGAAAAGTATGTCACAGGAATGCCTTTAATGATGTACAAATGGCATTGAGGCACTGTAAAGATGCATGTTGTTTAAAGTGTTTAAACATGCACATGGATCAGAAACAAAGTACAAAGATCACAGAAGTAATACTACAAATGCATTGCATATTGACTGAAATCAGGGACTGATAACAGGTTTTCAGTACAACAGCTGTGACGTGCTCCAAAAAGCCTAACACTGACAACACTCAGGACATTTTAACAATTCCCATGTGACATCCTGGAAAAATAGGAGGAAAGGATGAAAGGGCTTCATGTCAACAACAGCAAGAAGCACAATATCCATTGTCCTGACCCATCTTTTAAAAACACCAGAGGATGACGTCTTACTTTACTCCCTATGTTATTTATAATCGGACTAGCATTCCATGTCAGACAAACATTTTAAAGACTTATGTACTTACATTAGGCAAAATGTGATAAGGTTCCATGTTTCTGTGCATTTCATAAGGCCTGATGCATGGTAGAAAAAGATCACTGACATTTGGAA
>JAVKLF010000042.1:19004615-19023394 GCA_034783495.1 Millerichthys robustus
AAATTATTGTAAGTCGCCCGAGGAAGGAAACCTAAAAGGTTTGACCCAAATCATGCAGTTTAAAGACAACATTACCACCACCACCACACACACACACACACACACACACACAATCTTGTACAAACACTTTTTCAAGTTGTTTAACTGCAGCCATGCTAATACTCTCTAGTATTAACTGACACAGCCTTTACAGATGTGTATTTCCCCTACTAATTTCTGTAGTGCATGTTTGTGGTAATTATGCAGGTATTTTAGATAACTATCATTTGCACAGTGTCTGTACTGTATGTATGTACGACTGTACTTTCTTAACAACTGCTCAATAAATAATTTCTTAATTGTTCCTTTTTACATAACAAAACATTTTGACCTTGTTTTATAAAGTGTTGTCATTTATAAAATATGGTATCAGTGAAAATATTATATTAAACAAAAACAAAAATTCAGTTCCTAAATAGGCTGTTTAAGCTAATACGGTCACATTTAGTAGTTTGTAGAATGCCAAACCATAATAATTGATGGATAACCAAATTAGTGGTTTGAATTGAGTCTGTACCCTGCTCTGAGCATTTCGGTCACAGGAGTTGATAAATACAAACTTCTCAGAATAAAGAGAACAAAACTTAATGCAGAAACCAGAGTCAGGAAGGCTTGTTATCTGTCTATGTGAGCTGAAGGTGAGAAGACAGGGAAAGGAAGACAAATGTCTACCTGAAGTTCAGTTTATTTGCATGAATCACTGACTCACATCCTTTATCTGTTACCCGCTTCTTCCTTTCAGGGTCACGGGGGTCACTGGTGCCCATATCCATCAGTCACAGTGTGAGGGGCAGGGTACACCCTGTCCATCCCGGGGACACATAGAGCCAAACGAGACAAACAACCATTCACTCTCTCACTCACATCTAGGGACAATTTAGAGTTACCAATTAGTCTAAAATTCATGTTTCTGGTTTGTGGGAGGAAACCGGAGTACCCTGAGAAAACCCATGCATGCGTGAAGATAGCATGTAAACTTAACCCAGAAAGGTCCCCAGCCAGGATTTGATCTGGCAACCTTCTTGCTGGGAGGCAACAGCCACCGTGCCGCCCCGATTTTGCTCAAACTTTGAAACTGATGTTCTGTGCGGGATTGCAAGGTCTTACTCTCAGAACATAAGTTGTTGCAAACCTTTAGCTACTGCTACCTCAAATATTGCCTAAAACTTAATAAGAAGACTGTGTTCAATTCTCTCTAGAGTTATGCCAAACACAAGGATGAAAAACAGTATAACACAATTTGTCATTAGTGAACAAGATATTAAATTGAATTAAAAGAAGAAATAAAGATCTAATAATGGTTTTAGGCAATAGTTGTGAGTAAACCTGCAACAGACAGCAGGCAGAACAATCTCAGTTTAGTTTAGTTCAATTTAAGAATCAAAAGTTCCTGGAATTTCTGTATCATTAACATAAACATCGTGTCATTTTTTTCATGAATTGATGAATCGATGTTAGGGCACAGACAAAAAAATAATTTTGAGCTTGAACATGTCAATATCAAATTCTGACATATTGTTATGCTGTTTTGGTGATGCATGATGAAAACATGTACTTCTACTTGTTATCATACATGGACAATAAAAACAACAGTTTTATTCAGCTGCATTGTCAGTTTTGAAAATTTAAAATTACATAATTGTATTATCTGTTCGCTAATCATTTTTCTATGATGAACTGTTTTTGTTTATTGGTCTTGAAAACCATCAACAAAATTAATGGAGCTATTGAACGTTACTATCAAATAATATATCAGGAAACATGCATTGTGTTTATGAAAATTTAACTATTTTTCACTCTTAGACAAAAGTAGACACACATGAATTTATTTTTCCAAGTTTGTTATTTTTAAACTATTTTGGCCACAGTTCTCTAAATTGATGTCAGCACAATGTGGAAGGTAAAAGCTATGGATCAGTTCTTCTCCCTTTATTTCTTCTATTGTTTGTGTTTTTAAATGTAACCAGCAATTTCTGGCTTAATCTCAGCTATCACCTACTTACGATGCAATGGTGTTTTTTTTTAGCTGAATGCAAAATGACTTACACAAACCAAAGCTGGTTTGGGTAAAGCTGGCCCCCTTAGATGGATGTTTCCACATTCTGAATATGTTACAGGCAGGAGTTGTTCCTTCTTATTACACTGGCTTTGAACAGCATTGCATGCTATTAAATAAAAATATAGCAGAGTGTAAAGTGCAGTAAAATAAGGTTTTGTTTTAGCTGTATTTGAAGATGCTGTGACAGTTGTGCCACTACAAACATGACATTAAACATCACAGAGCACCATATGCCCCATTTAGGACTGCCTTGACGTAACAGCTATTAAACGTTGGAAGAAAAGAAAAAAAGACAAATGGAAGTGGTATTGTGTGTTTGGTTGACCACGCTTCTCTTTTTATTTCCTGCTTTAGCGACATATTGGTCTTGCTGATGTGGGTTAAGAGGGCAGACCAGAGCAGCAGTTGGCTGGTTTGAGAGTTTTTCTCCCTTCTTAAGCCATCAAGATGTCTTTATTGAACCACAGTTGATTTTTAATTATCACGTCTCACAATCCAAGTGTTACAGTCTTTGTTGCCATCATGCACGTTATATCATGGAGCAGGAAAATAGGAAAACTAAAACTGAAGACGTGTCAAATGTAGAAAATGCTGCATTGGGAAAAACGACCACAATCCAAATGCTAATTATAACAGAGGCGAGCATTTGGGGGTCATGTGTCACCGAGGTTTTAAGGGAGTGTAGCAACCCCGTTCAAGTCTTTTTTTCTGTTCTGTTGATCCGATTTCAGTTATCGGAGCATACTGACAGTGTCCTAATACAAACTGTACCTCAATGTTGATCTTTTTTTCTGACGGTTTTGAGGAAACATCATTGTTTACCACAGGTCCTAGTGATCTGGGACCGACCCGGCTTGATTGATAGCAGCTGGTGAGTGAGTTTACCTGCAACGTCCACCAGATGGTGTTGCTGGTGTATCATATGGCTGAGGGCGCTGCAGTGCCACTTAACGTGGTAACAAAAAAAACAGGCTCACATAATTTTCACAATGAGTGCAGACTGTGGTGATGGTTCAGTAACTTGGGAGTGTTGATATGCTGCATACTGTTTCAATTACTCCAAAATGTTGTTCCAACCCATGCCATAGGAAAATGCTCAAAATACTCATCTGTTTGATCTTGTGGGCTGTTGTGAAACTGGAAATGAATGGTGATTAACTATAATGATGATCATCATGGTGAAAGGTTATGTGCCACAGATTATTCTACAGTTGAGCAGCTCAACAACTTATTTGGGAGAAAGAAAAAACATGTATCATATTTAATCAAATAGGGAAAGAATGTCTTAAACAGACAAATGTAGCTTTTTACAATGTTTTTTTTTTTTGTTTTTGTGTCCATATCTTTGAAACGTGTCAATGTGAGTGTTCAATGGAAACTATACAATGTGGAGAAAGCTAGACGGATATGGCCATGATTAAAGTAGGCACTAAAAGCAGAGGTGGTAATTGGAATCATAAACACTCACTTTCCTAGTTACCTCTCTAATGAAGTGATCCTGTTTCTTCTGAACAACAAATTCACTCGAGACACAGCATCCATACTGAGCCAGAGTTTTAACACTTCTGGGTCTATTTTAAGCAAATATAATGTGTGCTGGTTCAATACAGAGCATAAAACTGCCATAGATCCGGTCTCCATACCTCCACCACTGGCACTGAGCCAAGGTCAGGGTCTGATACTGATCTCTGGTGGTTTCAGTCCAAACTTCTCCTCTGCTATATCTTTTATCTCCTCCTTTCACTCATGCACCCCTTTGTTACCTTTCCCTTACTGGATGTGCCACCTCAGGCTGCTGAGAAGAGATCCTGAAAACTAAATGTATGGAAGGCTGCAGGTCATGATGGAGGATCGCCAGCTGTTCTGAAGTTTGGTTTGTCAAAACTAGCTCCTGTGTTCACTTGAATATGCATTTAAAAATCCATCATCTTGTTGGTAGCCATTAAATGTTTTGAAAAACTAATTCTGTCCTTCAGAACCGCCACTGACTATTAGCTGGACCCCTATACAGTCTGTGCCTACAGGTCAAAGTGCTCTGTGGATGATGCTGTAAATCTCAGCCTTCATTATCTTCTGGAGAACTGCAGTCTCTTTTCTAGACTGTAGAACTGCTTTGAATATCAACATCTCATTCTGTCTGTGGACAAAACCTCAGCAACCATAGAGCCAATCATGATTACAGATTTTCTCACCAGCGGGTGAGGTGTGGTACTCACCTGATGGGAGTGCCAAGGGGACGTGTACACTCTCTCTGTATCTGTTTGCTCTGCACACCAATGAGCTTCACTCTATCCACCCCTCTGTAAAACCTGTGAAATATGCTGATGACAAAACCATCCTGGGCCTTATCAGCAACAATGATGGACATAAACTGCATTTTAGAGCTGACAGTGTCATGACAATGACATTCAGAGTATTTGGATGTCTTGAGACTCTGAACTTGTTCATATTTTTGTGCATATAAAACCTAAACATATACTAATTCCAAAATATCCTGTTCAAAGGCTATTGCCCTAAATAAACGTATAATCTTCCTTCAGATCATAAAAGGTTTTTGCTTCAGTGTTATCTTCTTTTTATCCATGTTAAATGAATATAACTGTTTAAATTGTTTTTAATTGATTCAGAGTAATTACATGGTGCAAAATACACTTACTTAATTACTGACTTATTTAGTTTTAATATTACTTTTATTGTTTTTTTAGTTTATTTTAATAAAGTAAACCATTTCTTAAACAGCACATTTTGGTTTATCTTATTGCTGAGTTACTATGATTGAAAATCCCTGTATTGGTTGCATTACAGTTGTTGAGTTCTGATGAACATTAAGGGTTAACAAAAGAAGTCTTCTAAATATTGTTGATCTATAAATTTCACCTGGTACCTGGCTTTGACTAGGGCATAAAACTGTAGCAAAGTATCGCCCTTCCTTTCTCTCTTTTTCTTGCTTCAGTTATTATAAACCTGTAAGAAACCATCTGGTTCAGCCATGCTCCTGGTTTTATGAGACGTCACACAACACTGGGATTTTGCATGTAATTCAGAGTCAGGTTGAATTTATGCAGCAGGGCTGCACAACTTGTCATGTCAGGGCAAGACACAGGAAGTTACACTGAATTCAAATCAAGTTTAGTTCAGATCAGTAAAATATGATCTGACCTAAAGTTCCTTCCCAAATAAATAGAGTATAATATATTCAGTTTAATTAAAAGGTAAATCAAGTCACAGTCACATTTGTTCATTATCTTGTATTTTTTTCCATTTTCTTTTGCAAGAAATTCCAGGGCCTGAAGGCAGCCTAACATGCCCGTTTTTTTAGTCGATCATAAAACTTCAATTCATAAAACGTCTCATGAACAAAATAATTAGGAGATTGTATTGAACATTGCTTTGATTCAACCCCTGCCCAGAACAGGAGGTTGCAGGTTTGGTTTTGTGGTGAATGCTGTATTGTTAGTTGCTAATTATTGGTCAGGGGATTAGTGAGAGCCTAAAAATAGTGTATTACTGTAATAATATCCCCAAATATCTCAGATGTGTTTATGAAAATAACAAAAAGTTACACCAGACAGTAAAGCATTCCACTTGCTGCAAAAGCTACTGACCATGGACCTCATCTGTAAAATTACATCTAAGCAGGTGATGCAGGAACCCTCAGCTGCATCTCATGAAACATTCAAAATACCCCCCCCCCCCCCCCCTTTTTTTTTAAATATAGGTAAACAATTTATTCTGTATTAGGTTGACCCCAAAGGTTAATCAGTTGTAGATGTACACCCAATTAATTTTTGAAAGTTTCAAAGCTTGAAATCAATACCTCCATAAATTTGTACTGTGCATTCTGTAACTGTTAGCTTATCTGTTAGCTAAACTACAAATCTGCAGTCTTCTTATCCAATCTACATCAGTGAAAAACAGTCCAACAGGTCACTTACTAGTAATTGGAGGGCATGTTTCTGTGTTTGCATTTTTTTTCCTTTTTGCAATGTTAATATCTGCTTTGCTTGAACTGTAACACGATGTGGAAGTAGCTCTTATTTCTTAGATTGTAGTGTTTATGTTTGAGGTTGTTGGTAATTCATATACATTAATTTGGGTTGGTTGACTTTGTATAGCTGCTAAGTGCAAAGGTCAATCAGAATTTAATGTTTTATTCTATATCAAAACTATATTTAAACTAATATATATGATTGACTTTGCTTTTAGATGCATTTGATTGCATCTGACCTCTCTACAGATTACTTTATTACATCTTTGAAACTGTTACTAAAAGTAAAGCAACAGTTGTTGCAATATTTGCTAACAAAGAATTGGTTAATCCTGGACATTGCATCCATTAATCTGTAAAAAACGGCCATGATTGCCAAATACAATAACAAAAACGGGTTGCAATCTATAATAAATGCAAATCCATTTCTTTTTGAAATTTCTGCAAAATATTATAGTGTTGTTTGACTTTGCTGCAATAAAAGAAAATGTTACAGAAAGCCTTTATATTTAGAGCATACCCTAAAGACTTTAAAGGCAAAATGTTTGGGTGAGTGAAAAACATTCATTTTTCATGGGAATTTAAAGAATTTTTTTGTTTAACAATTGATGACTTTAATTAGATCCCAGGATTTTCCACAAACATACGACACTGCTGTAAAAAAAAAAAAAAACACTTAAAGAAATGCTATTTTGCAGCTATAGGGAAAAGTAAAACAATAGCTTCAGACATCTAGGAAGAATCTGAATAAATTCTTATCTGAACCTCTTTAAAAAGACTTTTTTTTGCACAATACCTTGCATATGTTGCTGTTTTGACCTCCCGTGTTTGGGTGAAAACAGCTGTCATGCAGTTGTGAATGATACAAGCTTATTTTACTGCTACACTCAGCTCTGCCAAACTCTGCACACACCCTGCTGGTGGCTGCTGTTCAGTTTGCATGAAGCCAGACAGTAGAGATATAAAACTAAAGCAATTGACAGCTCATAATCGTAAATTTCAGGAGGGAAAATTCACTGTTGTTTTTCTCATCAGGATGAGGGTGTTTTTCTTTTTAGCCAGTGGAGAAAAATAGTCACAGGATGTTGTATTAGGGCATTAAACTTATAGATGTTTGAATCAAGTGCCAGGTGGTTGCAGTTTATCAGTCCTTTAATGAGACGTGTCCTGTCTCTGCAGCATGAGAGGACGAAAGATGTAGCAGAGCCCAAAACATACAAGACGCTCATCAGCTCAGGGTGGATTTTCACCGCTTTGACAGATGTTTTATTATGACTGGATGCGTTTAGCTAAATATAAGACCTAGCCTCTGGCTGCTTAGATTGGGATCAGTTTTGTATTCTTTTCTTTCCTCTTAAAAAGCAACATATATCTATCAGGTCATCTGCATTTCCAGTTCAGTCTTTCTTTTAAACATGATTCTTTTTTACTTTGCCCTTCGCTCTGTGCATGGGACGCTAATTTATCGTAAAGCTTTGAAGAGCAGGTCTTAGAGGAAGCTAAGTGAGCCAGTGCGTTCCCTTCTCCTTTCCAAGTACAAATGCTGCATGGCATGTTTGACATAGCAAATGCGAGGAATAACACAGGATGTCAGGTAGGAAAGAACCAGGCTGTGAGGCTAAGGCAATCAGGAAAAAACGGGTCCGGCGCAAGGCATGACTTCAGTAAAATCCCTCCAGTCCCACTTCTAAAAGCATTAGTCCGGGGCAAATTAAAAAGTGGAGTGCAATTAAAAGAAATCACTTTGTAAATGTTAGCATGTGGAAGTTTTCCTTCTCCCTTTCCCCCTTCCACTCATTGAACAAAGAGTGCCCCAGAGGCAGAGCTGTGCAGCTGCTGAATATTACACCATCCATATGTTTTAAATAAGACCCCATGATAATAAAATCACAAGAAAATCTAATGTGGCTTTTTGAAACATTTCAATTGAACTAAACCAAGAGAGAGTTGAAGCCTATGTGAGCAATTCAACAGTTCTTTATTGAATTAATCTTTAGTAAAAAATAACTGCTAAACTTTTTTTACACCAAAATTCTGCAGAAAATAAAAGTCTAACATTTCTTGAAATAATGTGTGCAATGTGTGTAATAATAATGTGTAATGACCTGCCACCTTGTGTTGAACTGGTCCTTTGTTAAGCTAAAATCATTTTATGATGGGAGGGAATGAAGTTATGGCCATTTCAATCGAACCTCAAAAATGTTGTTGGGGTTTGTAGGTCCTCAAAGTATGTGTTGGGGATGACCCCCAGCTACTACCAAACATTAATTTAGCTTAATATCAGTAAATATGACTGTTGTATCCATTTTTGTCTTTGCTAAATTTGCTTAGCTGTGGAAGGCATTTTGAATTGGATCGACTCTGATAATTATTTAGTTGTAGATGTACAACCAAAGATTACTTTTTGAAAGTTTTAATAAAGCTTGACCAACTGTTCATGAGATATTTAGCTAACTTACAGGCATAGCTGACTTTTAAAATCTTTTCATGTGCCATCAGTGAGCAATAAAATCAATGAGCTTAATGTGTAAAACATATCTAAAATATTTTTGCCATGGTTGCTTAACTGTGGCAGCCATTTTGAACGGGATAGATGTGTGTTGTAGATGTTTCAGTAAAGTTTATCTCCTGATTCATGAGATATTTTGGTATTGGCCACAGAAACACAGAGACAGGAAAAACATCTTCACCGTCACCTTCGATTGTGTGATAACAGTTCTAGTGCAAGTTAAATTAAAAGCAGAAGAAGTAATTGTTAACCGTTGTGCCTTTTTAGGTAATGATTGCCATAAAACAACATGTTATGCAACAAATTGAAACAGCACTTTAGGCCCATAATGCTCTGTGTGATCTGTGTGTCCCATCATCCTCTATAGACAGCTCACAAACTGTTGACACCACTGTTTTGAAGAAACCAAAAGAGCAAACAGCAGCTGGTTTCTGTGGGGCCTGCAGGTCTGCTGAAGTCTACATTTAGCCTGAAGTCAGTGAGGTTGTTGCCTCACACACGGACAGATGAGTTTCCATGGGAGGAATGAAGATGTCTGGCCAAATCCACTTTTCCCCCTTATTAAAATGGATATTTCCGAGCTGTCAATTGGCAAAGTCTGGGTTTTCAATGACTCCTGCTTCTCCTCATCCATTCGCTATCTCTTTCACTTCTGCCTCCATCTGTACAGTATAGTGTGTTCCTTCGGCGGGGTGGGGGGGTGCACAGCCAGCACAGCTCTCTGGCAAGCCATTCACTTTTGTGGCACACGCTAATTTGCTGAGACTCAACACTGTTTTAGGCCCGCGTTGCAATTCCCATGTTCCAGCTGAGAAAATATATCATTAGTTCCTCATCGTGTAATGCTTGCCACGTTATGTTATAAAAGCTGGGTGTGAAGCAACATGGATAGAACGGGAGCAATTTCCAGCATGCCTCGTTTCAACCGCTTGCTTGGAATAAGTCGTGGGCAACTTAAAAAGAAAGGGGGACAAGATGTGGCACTGAAAAGGCCGTTTTGCTTGCTAAATGCTCCTGGGTGGCTGGAAAACTAAGCATTTCCACTGCAAGTGCCTCCAGTAACATATTACAGCCATATGAAAGGAGCTTTTTACGAGCCTTCCTTGAAAGTTATTAAGATTAATTAACTTTCCAGGGAAATTAAGATGCCGTGCTAATTATAGTCTAGGTAATTTTATTGAGATCTGCACAGAAGATGGATAATTCACAAAAGGGTTCACAGCTGTACTAATATTTAGTTTTTTCTGGTTTGACAAAAAAAAAAAACTAAAGTAAAGGCATAAGTTCCAGAATTGCATGTCACCCGTTTCCTTTCATGTCAGTGATTTACACATCAATCTATGTTCAGAAGTTGACGTAGGCATTTTTGTTAAACCAAAATAGCATTATGCCCAATGTCATTCTTCAAAAATCTTTGATTCATGACATATTTAGCTAATTGTTAAAAAAAAAATCCTGAATACATACGACTCACATAGACACAAGCAAAAATATCATTGCTCCATCTTCGCCTTCGTGGGTGAATGATAATAAATTTGTTTACTTCTCAGTAGCCACATGTCTCCCAGAGTACAGTATCTGCTGCTCTGTCATTAGGCGCAGAGATCGACTAAAGTGTCTGCTGTGGCGCAGGAGCACAGTTTTCTTGGTTTTTCACTTCACAAACATTTTTACAGGTGTTACGGGCTGCGACCGAGCCCACCACAACAGACAGTCCTGTCACCCTCAAAACAACAAGCCCTCAGGCTCACAGCAGTCAGCTAAATATACCAGCTCCCAGGAAGCAGCAGGGCATTCTCATTGATATCTTATGGTCTAATTAACAAACATGAGACTCAATTACAGGGAATTAGTAGCCTATGGAAACTCTTTGATTTGATACTTTGTAAATATTATTCTCATTACGATGAAAATTGCCTGATATTCAGGTAATTCAGTATTGTGTTGTATGTTTACCCCCCACTACTTGTCAGTGTCTGTGTGTGTCATAAGTACAAAAAACCCCAAAAACTCATGGACTACTGGATTGATTTCAACAAAATTACAGAAAGTTAACGTAAGTTATAGTATTTTGTTAATTTCAGGTTTTAGGCCCTGCTTTGCGTTTTTATGTTTTAGCCACCTTTTTGATAGTTTAATTTCTACTAGTTAGTAAAAGTCCTCACCTTAGCGAGGATTATTCTTCCTGGAGTCCACACCAAAAACATAACTTTTCAATAAAACACAAATTAAAACAACAGCCAACTCCTTTTACCCACAAATCCTACCAACCCATCACCATCAAAAAGTTACAAAATACCTATAAAAACAAAAAATAATTATCTATTTTTTAGGTTATTTTTAAAACTTCTGAAAGCTGTGGCTAGCTCTCAACAGGCAACACATTCCAACTGTAATGTAGCTTTGTACACAATCTCATTTAGATCTTTATCTTTCCAATCTCTGGACTCCACATCTATTGCTAGAGCTTTCAGGACCTGACAGGGATCCTCAGTCCATCAAAACAGGGTCTACAATACGCTCTCTGCATGTTCTGCAAGAACTTTTCATGCCCCATACTTGGTAACAAACTGCACTTTTGGAAGGAACACTAAAAACAATTAAAGATGCTCTTCAAATCTATCAAATCACTTTCACAAAGCGTTGTTTTCATTAATGTTGCTCACAAGAATCAGTATTAGTTTTTTTCATATTTAATTAAAGATAAATATACTTGCATGCTTTTGCAGTGGTATTGCAGAAAAGGAATTACATTATTTTTGTTAAAATAAAATTGCAGAAGATATTTTTTTTATGAAGAAACCAAAGTTTAACTGTTTTGTGTGCGTTTTTACAGACGCTGAACGTAAGTTTTGTTGGCACAGGAGCTCCTGTTAAATCCTTTCATTACCACAGAAAAGCAGCTCTGTAGCAGGTCTCACAATAAAAGCCATGCACGTCATAATAAGGTCCGCTTCGTTTCTGGTATATTAAGTGAAAACATTTATTGGACTAAATATGTTGCTCCTGCATTGGGTTTTCTTCCTGTGTTACACATGTTCTGGCAGAACTCCCAGTATTGTGTCAAAATGTTTTATCCACCTGACTGTGACACCAACTTCCACATAAAGAGGAAGAAAAAAAAAACATAATAAAACAAACAGGAACATAGAATGATAATACAGATCATGATTGGAGGTGTTGACAAAATAAAATGTGTTACATCTTTATTATTCAAATCAAACCTCAAGAGTACAAAAATACACAACATGTCACTGTCACCTTATTTAACAAACACAAACAAAGACACAATGATATGATATTATACTGCAAAATCAATTATTGTAGAGAATTCTGATTCAGTCTTTTTTTTACAATTTTGCATCAGATTTAAATTTGCAGATATTTATGATCAACTTCAGCTATTTCAACCTGACACTTTCACAGAAGAAAATATTTAGTTGTTGCAAAAAAATAAAAATATATGAAACAAAACACACCTTTACTTCAATCCTGGTCATGCAAAATACATGTTTTATTGTTAATAAATTCCAAAAGTAAAACAACATAAGTGTTGGCGTCTAGGATCTGCCAAGCTGTTTTTGTGACGGAGCTGTTACATGTTCTCTTCCAGGTGGCATCAACGAGCACGTTGGCTGGAGTGAGGACTCACAGGTGTTTTCCATCTGACCTCATTAGTGGGAAGCTTAAGAAGAGGCTGCTGCCATCACCCCGGTGCCTGAGTGTTATCAACCAGTGGTCATCACCAGCCCGCCTGCTCAACTAGGGTCTAGCTTTAAGAAACTTAGATCATTGAATTAGTTTGTGTTCATGTCCAGGAACTCTGTCCCTGGTTTTACTCCTGTTGGTTCAAGCACCTTTCAAGCTTTATTCCTGCTCTCCTCCTGGATCTTCATTCTGGCTGGCACACCCCCGGCTTCCCCTCTTGGACTCCTTGCTCACCCTCTTATTGTGCTCGCCACTGGTTTCCTTTGGCTTTTTATGTCCCTGCTCCTCAGACCCAGCTCATCTCTCCAGACTTAATCTCATGAATGAATGAATGAATGAATATAAACTTTAATAATCCCCGAAGGGAAATTGAGGTTCCAGTACATCCAGTCATCATTCAGCCAGTAAGTGTACACTCAGATTTTACGCCGCAAGAATCTCCAAGCCAAACTAACCATCTATTTACCACAGATCAGCTGCTGATTTACCTGCCCTAGTTCCGGTTAATGATTCCAGAGTTTCCTGCTTTCCTTGGTTCAATAGAAGTCTGAACACTGATTGCTCCCTGAGTGTCTGTTCTGCATGTGGGTCAGAGCTGCAGACAAAAACATAACAATAAGAGATGCTCCTGTAAGCTAAATGCTTTAAAGAGTTTTGGAAGTTTGAAGTAGAAGATCAGAAATAAAACTGAAATGTTTTAGAAAAATTGTCTAAACATGTTGCGTTACCCTTAATTAAACTTAATTCCACTCAGATCCATCGTATGTTCATTACTAATGTGCCTTGTGTCATTTTTTTGCAATCTCATCTGAAGTAACAAACTGAATTGATCCATATTAACAAAACATTGTTTTGCAAATGCAAAGTGCAAGTAATGTAACGGTCCACTGGTTGGGTAATTTGTAATCTCATTAGTCTTATAATTTCACTTGCATGTATTTTTGTCTTATACACTTCATACCTCCCAGAGACTCTTAATAACCACAAGTAATCTTCAGATCAGCTGCAACCCAGAGTAAGAAAGTCATGCCACATTTGCATGCATTTTGATGTGTAAAATCTGCTCAGTAATTCCAACAAATACACTGAAAAACTAGCCAACCTCCAACAGCAGCTCAAATTTAAAATGTCTTTCATTGTTGATTGTAATTTTTTCGCTCATGGGGAGCGATCCCTTATGAGTGACAAAGTGTCATCTTCCAACAGTGCAACAAAACAAATCAAAAGAGCAAACAAACCTTTAAGGTGTGAACACCTGGTAGAGTGAAAATGGAATGACTGAACAAAGACATTTTAAAAACTATCAAAATATAAAAATACCAAGTGTTTTATATTTATTGACCTTTATGTACATATGTGAGATATTTTATATAGAATGTAGAAGGAACAAAAATGATTGAACTCTCCAGCTACCTCGGGGTCAAAATGACTGGCCTAATTTTGACCCACAGAAAGCAGAAGGATTAAATGATGAAACGTTCAAAGATTCTGAGTTTTACCTTTGTTCGCAACACCTATTTGCACCACCACACAGTGAAAAACACCAAATTGAGACACTTCAAGGTTTTGTTTTTGCAATCAGGCAACAGTTGCTCCAGTGAGTATAAATATATCGGCACATTTCGCACGTTCAGTCATTGGAGAGGAGAATTTGAACTCAAAACAATAATTCCAAATCATAGAACCATCGTCGCTATGATGAAGAGCTTCAGTGTTGCAGTTGCAGTGGCCATTGTGCTCACATGTATCTGTCTGCAGGAGAGCTCCGCTGTCCCATTCATTGAGGTAACAACTTTATCTAAACTCAGTTATTTTTTACTTGGTCAAAATGATAAAATGTGTCTCCGTGGGCATACATTGTTTGATAGGACCAGCAGCTGATTGGCTCTGTGAACCCTGATGCACCAATTGGTCAATATCAAGTGAATCCAGCAGATTCATGGAAGGTAAGTTTAACTCACTGAAAAAAACAATGTACAGTACCATGTCTTATTTGTAACACGCTGAAAATTTCTAGGTATTCTGAAATGAGGTAAAAAGTGTGACATAAGACATAAAAATGGACAATTTCTTCATGCTTCACTCAGATGCCCTATTACATGAGACAGAAGAATGACCCTCGCCGCTGTCGTTTCTGCTGCAACTGCTGCCCTGGGATGAGAGGCTGTGGTGTTTGCTGCAGATTCTGAGCAGGACAACATCATACTGGAGTTCTCACATTAACAACAAACTTTTGTTCCTTGCTACCTTTGAAAGCTAGCCATTATTCACCCTACCATCTGTAGAGATATCTGAATCTGTTGGCCTCATGTTGTAGCTAATGTTCTGTCTATTTCATCTAAACTCTGAGCTAAACATCACAGTTAATCACAGTTTGTATTCAATTTGATTTGCTCTTTCAATAAATGTTTCCATTCAATACATTGCCTGTTTATTTTGCTGTGGTGATTTCCTCTCATCTCTCCTGCTAAATTCTGACCACAATCACACCCTGATATACAGATGTGAACAAATCTTTGTTAAATAAAAAAGCTCACAAATTTCTCTGAAAGAAATGAAAACTCAGAAAATTAAGGATAGGGGGGAAAAAATGAAACAAAACTAATGAAATCCAATCATTGCTTTTCAATTGTGGTTCACCAGAGGTTGTTTTTATATTTTTCTGTTTTATTTAATTGTCTTATGACAAATCAATAAAAGTGATATTCAGGACCATCAGGATCTGCTTCAAAGCTGCTTTGATGGCTGAAGAAGCAGAATGTCCTAGTTTCTATACTCCCGTTGGCAGCTGCTGCATTATTACAAACAATATGTGGTGAATTAACGTGAAATATTCCACTGTGGGATGGTGGGAATAAAACACAGGAAAATCCAAAGAATAACATCAATAGACCTTTTTTCAGGGATAGTTTAATCAATATCTTTATTTTTTTCTGGTTTAGCAGAACATATTTATTACCTGTCAATGACCTTGAAATTATGTTTGTACCAAGCATCTTATGCCCAAGGCTTTTAATTATCTGTAAAGAGTTTTTTTCTTAAATAAAGTCATAAACATAAATAGATGGGTGGGTTTCCAGTTTCCACCTCAAATGATTCAATTTTGTGTTGTTTGTTTTGTTGAAAGAGGAAATTTTAGGTTTGAGAAATCCAATCTATTCTGAGACATGACAGAACTATTCGTAAAGTTAGGACCAGGGTTACGGTCAGGTACTGAGCATTTCATGGTGTTGATCATGCAGGTAAAGCTTTATTTCTTTTTCTTAGAGGTCATTCACAGTTTTAAGCATTTTCATAATCATACAAAATGTACTATTTTTGATCTATAACCATAAAATCTTATCTAGACCCAGACTCATTGCTAAATGTCAATATATTGACTTTATTCCTTACTACTACTAAAACATAATTGATAAGAGGCAAGATATTTTTTTCTCAGTCCTTTAGTCCTCCTGTGAAGGGTTTAAAACCTGTTTGACTTCTGTAATCAGAGAAAGATCTACTCCATGATTAGGCACCTTTAATTTAATTAATTATACACACTAACATCGAAACTGACAGCACAACTACTACTGTTTGTAAACAATGGTAGTGGCTGCACTTTTCTGAACCCACAGGTCAGCAAGTATTTCAGGGACAGAGAGAAAGGGAACATTTCAGTTGTTGCAACACAAAGTGTTTGTTCAGGTTGAGACGGTTACAACATAAACTCCAAACAGAAACTGTTTTTTTTGTAATAGCAGTCATGATTTTTTACTCTAACGCATTAAGGCCCTAATTATCATCAAAATATAACATTTTAAATGTTTTTAATTTAAATTTGTATAATTCTAGCACAATTTCTACAACATTAAATGACTGTTTGGAAATAATTGTAACTAAACTCATCAGTGCTTTCATTAAAATCTGTTTTAAACACAACAGATGACTTATTGACTGGACACTCAAGCTGCTGCACAAGAAACTGCTCGTGCAGATTTGAGGCAGGTAAAGTACAGTGAATTAAAGTAGGGAATCATTCTCATAAACTGACTACATCTTGATACATATATAAACTAGACAAGTGAAAACTATAAATCAACACTATTCTAATATTTCATTTTCTTCCAGAAACTGTTCAACAGACAGAAGCGTTCCGCCTCCTATTGTGGTCTTTGCTGCAATGC
Source organism: Millerichthys robustus (assembly GCA_034783495.1). Taxonomy (NCBI): domain Eukaryota; kingdom Metazoa; phylum Chordata; class Actinopteri; order Cyprinodontiformes; family Rivulidae; genus Millerichthys; species Millerichthys robustus. The sequence continues at coordinate 19,021,085 of JAVKLF010000042.1, forward strand.
TGGTGTCTGCACTAGATGTTGCTATGCTTAAACTAAGATTGGGTTTTATTTTATCCTTAAACATACAAGCTTTGTGATTTTTAGTTCTACAAAATATTGAAGTTTGTCAATCATCTGAAATGGTTTGCAAAGACCTAAATAAAACTGAACATTACACAAATCTGCTGTGTAAATGTGGATTTAGTCTGAAAAATGTTTTAATTATTTTTTTTAATTAGAAAGCGGCCTATTGTACATCACTTAGCGCTCAAAGTGTTTGTTGGAGATGACTATTAGCTACTACCACACCAAATATTTGCTCATTGTTTGTAAAATTGATTGACTTGTGCCATTTTTGTGTTTGCAGAAGCTGATTAGTTGTGGTGACCATCTTGAGTCTTGTGCATTTCACAAGAGGTTCAGTTTTTACTTTCTGACAGTTTCACAAAAATCCAGGAAGATAAAAGTGGATTTCAGTGATTAATGAAATGATTTGCTAACAAACAAACAGACATGATTAAATTTCACATGGGTTATATTCAAAATTTGACAAAGAAAATGCTAAAACTTACATTGTTGCATATAAGAGATTTTAATTTAACATGGACATAAATGTTAAGACTTTAATTTCTTACTTTATATGCAACCTGACCATTTTTAACAATAATGCTTAGACTAAAGTTACTAAAAAAACATAAAAGTTTATTTGTAATTAGATTACAAGGGATGTTTTATGTGATCGTAATAAGACAAGAAGAAGATGCAGATTATAAATGTAGTTTACTTATTTATTGTATAGTAAGCTATAGCTTCACTCACAACCTAGAATTGCAGCACATGTTATGAGTTTGCATTAGGTAAAAAACAGAATTGAGCTTTTAGAAAATAATAAATGTCATTTGTAACTTGTAACTTGTTAACTTGGTAATATGAAGGATCAAAAGATGGAATAGCTCAGGAATGTAACATAACCATCCCCAGCATCAAAAGCACAAGGTCATTTCTACTAGTTCCATACCAGTTATGAGGAAACTTTTGCTCAAGAGAGTTTAAATATGATCATGCTTTATACACTTAAATATAGAGATAACAGAACCAAGACTTTGACTAACCAAACTGTTCAAACACATAATACAAGGACATTCAGCATAGTATGTATTTTTGTGCTCAACTTTATTTGTCTTGACATGAATTCTGCTTTTCCAATCATCTCTAAGAACTCAGATATTTATTTGTTTTTCTATTGTTAGGGTGAGTTTGATTCACATGGCTGGCATTAAGTCAGACCCCTTCAGCTCTCTCTGGGTTAGGGATGAGGTTCTGTCTCAATAGTTAAAGTATCTTGGGGTTAAATGAGAGGAAAACGGAGCATGATATTGAGTGATGGATCAGTGTGGCCTCTGCAGTATTGCAGATTCTGTACTGGTATGTTGTGTTGAAGGGTAAGTTGAGCTGTAAGACGAAGGTCTCTGTTTACCGGTCGGTCTACATTCCTACCCTCACCTGTGGCCACAAACTCTGGGTAGTGACCAAAAAAAACAAGATTGCAGATACACGCAGTCAAAATGAGTTTTCTCCACAGGGTAGCTGGACTCTCTCTTAGAGATAGGTTGAGATGTTTGGTTATCCAGGAGAGACTCAGAGTAGAGGCACTGCTCCTCCACATCCAGAGGAGCCAGTTGAGATGGTTCAGACATCTGATAAGGATGCTTTCTGGACATCTTCCTGGGGAGGTGCTTCAGGCATGACCAACTGTGAGGAGAAGCCAGAGAAATTTCTTTCTGGCCTGGGAGCTCTCCCAGAAGAGCTGTAGGAGGTGGCTGGGGAAAAAGAGGTAATGAGATAATGGATGGATGGATATTTATTTGATTTTGCTTATGATCTGTTTGCACAAACATATTTTATTTTATCAAGATAATAAGATGTTGAATGTAGCTTCATCAACAAGTGGAGGAAACAATGAGTGATCAGCTGTTAACACAAAAAACTGTTGAAATGTGTTTGATAGTGTTGCAACGGTTAGTCAACATAATCAATTACAAAAATTAATAGACGTGGAATTTTAATGTTGACGGTTTGTGTTATTTACCTACATAAATGGTCATTTGTAACTTCAATGAAATACACAGATTTCTGGGGTTAGACTGATTATGTCCTCTTCAGATGGGCAGTTTTCAGAAAGTTAGCTTGTATTTCAGATTGATGCTTTAAAAATCATATTTACAGTGATTGACCACTTCATGCTGTAGAATAGATAGAATAGAATAGAATAGCTTTATTGTCACTCATAAAGGATTGCTCCCCATGAGCGAAATAAGTTCCAGTACATCC
>JAVKLF010000042.1:19026258-19048514 GCA_034783495.1 Millerichthys robustus
GAATACGTTGCTGTAGAAACCGTGCAGAGCGCTTTAAAGTGAAACGAAAGTAAAAACGGCGCGCCGGTGGATGTTAAGAGGTTTTTAAGAGTTTACTTGCATTCTCTTTTCAATTGCAAACATACATCCCCCAGTGAAGCCTATTATTTATTTAATTGGGAATTCAGAGAAAGACATATCTGTTTTAGCTTGTTTTGCCTTAAAATCATTTTTTGATTTTGTTCTGATGCCTTTGTAAAGACAGATTTGGTTGAGAGAGCAAAGCTACTTGTTTAGGGTTATGAAAAGACAAACCATCAGCACAATAGTTTGTTCTAGTCTCCATTAAAACTGTCTTGTGACCACATTGGAGAAACATGAAGCTTATTAGCATTTTTGCAATAATGTGAGTCAACTCTTTTTATTTATTGACTATATTTGATTTGGACTCTGTTTCCACCAACAGATTAGTCATCACTTTCTACATTTTAATTACTTAAACAAGCAGCAGCAGCAGAAAGCTGAGTGTGAAACAGAGTCTCCACCACAGGTCACAAGCTGTCAGCCATGCATTCACAGCCCTGCGTAAAGCTGGGAACCACTGCCCTGAGGTCAGGATCTCCCGTACAGCTGAGCTGATTAAACACATTTCTACAACCCACAGATGGACCGAAAAAATCTGCTGAGCTGGGGATGATGATGTCTGTGTTGCACTCACTGGGAGCATCATTGGCCTCAGTCTTCTCAAAGCATGTGAATGAGTCTTGTGTACAACACCCCACCACTGGGAGCCGTATTCCTACATACTTACCATAGCCTGAGGAAGCAATCGCCCTGGAATTTTGTTACAAGGGTAACAACTGTTTGTACAAGTGTATATGTATGAATAAATATTTTTTTCCTCAGACCCTCCAAGTGGAGGGAAGGGTCATGAAGCATGCTTCTGCATAATCCAGTCTTAAATGAAGGTGAGGTGAGGGATAAACATTCCTGGACTATGAAACTCTCCTTTACCCCCTACTGTATTCATACCCACTTAAAATCTACTTACCCACAATGCAACATTTGGCTCCAGTGAATAGGCCCCCTGGAATCTAATGTAAAGCCACTGCACAGCAACAATATCCTGACTCCTAGAAGCCACAAGTGTCAACTATGGCTCACATACAGCCTTTCTGGGCCTTTACTGAGCAGTTCAACTGGTCTTAATATACTTTAATAAGACCTGCTTTTGATTAATTCTCCCCTGAAACCGGTAGTTGCACAGCTACTAGGCAGTGGGTGCATATAAAAGTTGAATGAATGGAGCAAGGTTGCCAGAGATTCAGAAGAAGGAAACATGATTCCTTGTGGATTTCTCTTTACCAGCTGGCTCCTGAACCCAATATAATTGTTGTGCGTATGGCTCTCAAAGCAGCAGTAAGAGGAAATGTTTGCCCATTTTGTAATGTGTTTAAACTGCACAGCACGATTTAGTTCAAGCCATAAAGCCCTTGTGTGTCACATCCTGAGTGGAAGGACAGAGCTAACCTGCATGTATTCCATTCAAGCTAACAGGAACAAAGGCCTTGTGTTGTGTGTGGGTCACTCAGTAGAGGAAAAAGTCAGATACTCCAGTAGAACGTGGGGTTAAATAAGCAACAAAAAGTTTTACTACACCCTTAGGAAGCATCACAACAGACTGGTAGAAACAGACAGAAATGTCTGTCTGTAACATGTAATGGAAGCTTGAAAAAAAAAAATCTAATGTCACGAAACTGCACCTGCTACAATGGAACCTATCTGAATTAATGACTCATAGCAATTCTTAAAACTGTTCCCTTGTTTGTCATCTCCGTTATAAAACTAAAGGAATAATATTTTCTGCAGGTGTGGCAAATGTTGAAGGGCTAAACGTTGAAACTGCTTTCCCATTGCATTGCCTGTTCGGCTCTAAATCATTTTACAATTTCCTTTTTTAAATATTTCTACAGGAAAGCAAATAACAGTCATAGGCAATTAACTTTTATTAAATGGCATGTTTATTTCAAGCATTAACTTGTTACCTAGCAACTTTAAACGAGGCCAAATCCAAAACTAAGAGTTGATGATGATATTAGTCATAAGTTCGGTAAAAAACATTTTTTTTTATTATTTCAGATTTGTATATATCACAATAACATATTGCAAACTTGTTTGGAATATTAGGATCTGCTACTTCTTTGACATTGATAATGGAGGAACAGTTATCTCCTCTTGACTTTGTAAGTTTGACTGCTTACAAAGAAATTGACAGAATCCAATTTGTACGGTAGTTTTATTTTAATGTCAAAAGACAGAATAAAAACAAAGAATTGTTGTAAATATTACAAACTGATTGTATGGTATAGGGTGAAAAAAGTGTTTACACCTGAAGCAAAACATGGAATAAAACTTTTTGGAAAAACCTTTGATACCAAGCACATTTATTCTAGTTGGTCACCACATTTGGACACATATTAGGGAAAATTTAGGCCCACTCTTTTTTTTTTCATGAAAGCTCTAAATCTTAGGTGTTTTGGCTGTTGCCTTGACTCTCAAAGTTTTAGAGCCCTCCACAAATATTCTATAAGATTGAGGTCTGGAGATTGGCTAGACTGCACCATGACCTTATAATACTTTTTTAGCCACTTCTTTTTCTCTTGGTGGTACATTGTGGGTAACTGTTACACTAGAGGACCATTTATGAGTCATTTGCAGCGTTGGTGGCTGTGGAAGAGTAGTTAGGGAAGTTGTCCTGTAACCAGTGGGTTGTCGGTTTGATTTGCCATTCCATCCATCTCAGTGATTGTGTCCTGGGGCAAAACACTTCACCTGTTTTGCTTACTGTTGGGGGTCAGAGGGTCCAGTGGCACAGTGTCAGACTACCTCAGGGCAGCTGTGGCTACAATGTAGCTTACCACCATCAGCGTGTGAAGGGGTGAGTGACTCTGTAGGGACTTTATATAGAGCTATATAAGTACAGGCCATTTACCATTTCTGGCTGAAAAAAATGGTTCTCATCCAAGATTTTACAGTTTTTAGCCACATCTAGTGATGCCTCAATAAACTGAAGTTGTCTTGTGCCTTTAACCAAATGCAAAATACTACCATGCCTGTGCTTCATAAACTCTTCTCTAAATAGACGTTCACAAGCAAACCTGAGACGGTCCTGTACACGTGTCCTAGTGAGCAGAGGTACTTTGTGGGAATTGCAAGGTTTTATTCTATTTCAACAAAGTTTGTTATCAATTTGTATTTTTGGTGACGGCAGTTCTATGTAAATGTCCTCAGATCACTAACATGCTGCTCTTTCTCATGATCATCCTCACCCAATGAGACAATGCCTTGCATGGAGCACTAGACTAAGAATGAAAGATTTCTCCCAGTCCTGAGTAATTGCACCCACAATTGTTGCTTTCACAAACCTTCAAGCTGATGATCTTGAAGCCCATCCCAGCCTTTTGGAGATCTACTGTCCTGTCCCTGATGTCAAAGAATGATGGTGGTAGCCAAATACAATTATACCGATTGTAATTCTCAATACTGTCATAGCACATTAAATTAACTGTTGCATGTTAATCTGATCCTGTTTTAGTCAGCGCTCAGTGTTTTTCAGTGTGACTTGACTTTTATGTTTCTACTTTCTTGTGAAATAGATAAAGATTGAAATATATCCAATTATGCATGAGCCTGCTTTAAAAGCATAGATTTCTATCACTAATCTCTACAGTTGCAAGACCACTGGGTTATTTCCTGTTAGTGGTTTCACTCGTTGTGCCTTTGAAGCAGCTTTTAATAATAGGATCCAACAGAACTAATGAAAATGGTTCTGTCAGATTAAAAGGGAGCTTCAGTCTCAGCCACCTAACCACAATCAGAACCAACAATAAAACCCATTCAGAGGCTGCCGTATGCACAGTTTACAGAAGTGGTTTAGACAGGGAGAACCAGTCCTTCTGATGTATTCCGTTCTGTTAACAACATTGAAAATGCCTTCAGTGTCCTGTTTCGCACAGTTACTGTAAGAAAATATAAAGTTTTCATGGTAAGTGAGGTGAAATATTGGTGTCTGTTTCGATTAATCGTTTGCTGTATACATTTTTCTATTGTAGATATTGCAATGTGTGCTTTAGTGGTGGTTGTATTCTTACTGAATCCACTTCAGCTCAGTTCTTTTCTGTAAGCCTTTAGCTTTAATCCCCCTGTCTGGAACAGTGACAGTCTGGCCCAGAAGATCTCATCTGTTAATCATTAATTAACTTGTAACTAACATCAGATGTTGTTTGTTTTTGTTTTCAAAGGAGCTTGCTACATTTATGTCTTTTTTTTCCCATGAAACAATCAGATCAATTAGCTTCATAAGCAAATCATAACACATTAATAACAAATAATAAAGACTCGTGCAATTACTGAATAGTCTGACCACAGCTGTAAGAAACCAAGTCATGTTCACTTAATCACAACACAAAAATCCATTTTTATTCTTTGGAATAAAGTTCAATGTAAACAGCAGCAACTAATATTATCACAATAGGCAGATATGGGAAAAGTGTTTATTTTGTATAGCTTCAGAAACAGATTTTTTTTATTAGTAATCAAATGAAACACATTACAAAGCAAGTGCCAAAAGTCTCTGTATGTAAAGGCACTTCTGTTTTGAACTGCTGGTGGAAGTAGGCTTCAGGAATCAACCTTATTTGTGGGATGTGTTTTAGTTGTGCAGGTTTGATTACATTCACTTACAGAAAAAATGTAAAACATTATGATTTTTTTTTGTTTATTTGGATTTATTTTGGTACACACACACAGACCAGTGATGGGTATGTAAGTGATTTGATTAAAATAAACTTGTATGTCTAAAACAGCCAAAAATTGACACAAGTAGTGGTACTACAAGTAGCGCTACAGTTGGATTGATCATCTCACAGTCACCCAGGACAGCAAACAAAGTTGACTACACAAAGAGGATGCCCCATGAAGCATTTCGCAGCCTTAACAACTTAACAGATTTTGGTAGGCATCACATTTGTAGAAGGTCAGGTGGTCATATTGTGCCATTAGACAACAGGGTGTATCAATGTCGCTGTGACCCGATGCTGACCCAGTGTTGAAGGCCATGATTTTATTAATCAGAAAAAGGACAGTGACCTAAAACATCACATTAATAACATTTGTGCACAAGACCTCTGTATGGAGTGTAAATCCAGTAGCTTTACATGAGGGCATCAAACACACATTCTGGAGGTTTCTGTCATCCATGCAGTAAACAGGAAAGGAGGATTGTCATATTGTGCAACAAACATACAACCCTATGATATCAGTGCCTGTAATCCAAACACAGCTTTCTTCCAACACACTGTGTCATCACACACCTTGTCTTGATAACACTCAGACTAGAACAGAGTTGGTTGTGTTTGCAGTGATGTTACAGCTAGTCATGGACATACAACTAGTGGCATCATGTCATGATCAGCAGTGAATCTCAGATCTACATTATTATATAGGATCATTGTCTGCATGTGGCAAGGGGAAGACTAATTTTAGTAATGTTGTAGAGAAACCAATATTACTCCTGGCATCAGAATATGATTTAGGTGTCTGGAACTGAATGAGTATCCATGCCACAGCACTGTCAGTAAGATTTTGCATCTACATGTTTTACCACTCCTTAGATAGCGTCCCATAACAGTCTTTCAACAAGACCAAACCTAGGGCACAAGTGAATGAACTTTCTGCTTCATAATGAAGTCTTCTGTGGCTGCCAGATCTCCAAATCTTTCTCCAATAAAACATGTCAGCTCTAACCCAGTCTGCCAAATATCAGCAGTAGTGTTTCAACATGTGAGCTGACTGACTGCAGGAAAGGATACAAGGATTTTCTGAAGCTGCACTGAAGCACTACTTGAATCCAGGCTGAGGAGGTGTTTCCACCTTCTGTCATAGAACCAGCAGTTTATTACTAAACTCAAGATTTTGTAATTTTTGCATTGCATTACATTGTCATCACTCTGTCAACCTGCTGTATTTTTGAACACCACTTTAGCCTTCTTTTATCAGTTTGTGACTTCACGACCATTTTTTTGCTGGAATTGTGGCGCTTTAAAACAAATAATTTACAAAAAAGGAAAGTGTTGTGTCATCCATCCTTGTTCAGAGATTTGAATATTGTGCATAGTCGTCCTTAGTATGAACGTGGACCCATGGTAACTTGGGGCTCAGTGCAGAGGTCTCATGACTTTGAGGCTGCAGGTTTGAGCCCAGGCTGTGAAAACAATTCCCAAATCTCTTGTGTGAGTTTGCTTGCTGTGCTGACCTCCCACAGATGGGCGCATCAAAAAGAAAACTAACGTCAATGTGAACATGAAGCACATAAAGGACATGATATTTCCACAATGACATCCACCTTACGGAAATATATGTGATTTTGGTGAGTAACAGGAGTTTTAACCATTACATAAAGACTCTGGTTTCCTCCTTCCAGGCCAGTATGTGACGTAATGTGATTCATCAGCTATCTAAAAGCTGTCTGGCTAATTTGAATTTCTTTTTCTCCTCTTTTGAGACAGTGATTACACAGTGTGGATTTTGGACTAAATTAGCAATGACTTGTCTTAAAGCATTTTCTTTTCATCCCTGAACCAGACAGCGTTAGCATACAGAGAACTTATATTAATTTGATGTTTTGCAGAACATAAAAATGAAAGAGTATGCTTTCAGTGATCAATTAGGTGTTAAGTGTTTAAAGACAAGTAGTACACCCAAGCTCATGAGAAATATTTACAGTACGATGCTGATGATGAAATAGCCACAACATGTTGGTTTTCTAGCATTCACCAGGATACATCACTGTAAATTATAAACCATCAACATTATCATTCTGTTAAGTCCATATCAACTTCTTTGGGTGGAGCTTATAGTTGTGTCATAATGCAACATAATGGATTTTCCAAATGGTTTTTTTATCACGTAATTGTAATCAGAAGTGAGACAAGGATACAACAGTTTCAGAGTTTAGCCACATATATTATAGCCACAGACAATGATGAAAGGCTTTATCATACAGTCACATGAAATGCAGTTTTAATAAAACACAACATACACATATGCAGTCCTATGACCATACATTTGCTGGAGCCTTATTAATAAACATAGAATATATCAAAGCATAGTTTAACTATTCTTTTTTATCCTCTTTAAAGCATCAAAATCAGTAGATGAGGTCAAATGAATGTAACAGGCTACAACGCTTCTTTGACGGACGTAATCATTTTCCACATGTTAAAGATATGCAGTTATAAGGAAGTCAAAGAATACTTCAGCACAAGAATAACAGTATGAGACAAAAACTCACCAAACCAAAACAGAAAATACATAAGAGAATTAATAAATAAATCAAATATATATCATATGAATAAAATAACTATGAGGTGGCTAAGTTTATTATAATTACTTTTTTTAATTAGTTTATTCTGTAGTTTGTATTACAACTAGTATATCTTTGATTTCTAAAACATTTAGACCGGTGAACGACTCAATACTGAAAATACAGTAATAAGCTTTATAATTAGATCAACTATGTACACAAGTCTGTTGTCATGCTAGTTAAACAACTAAATTTCCTCTTTTGTTTTTTTTTTAAATTGACACTATACAGTAACAGCATTAAGCGGTCTGAATGTAAACAGTTTGTGCTGAGAATAAAATACTTTGTAACTATGCATGGTAATTTATTATTACTCTGAAAAATGTACAGAACAAAAGGCCACGCATGGGAACACTGTCTCTAATTATAGGGAAGGTGAGAGAAGCTGAGACATAAATAGAAGAACAAAAACCAGTCTCTCTTAGGTTAAGATGCCATTTCTTGTCCATTTGTTTGCTTCGAACGAACCATCTCTGCTTCTCCAGTATCTTTTCCCGAGTGGTAGAGCTTGCCAAGTCTTAGAATTCCTCATCTGTCTCCTGCCTTCTTCCTGGATCTCCTGCCTCCACATTACCTCTGTTACCTCTTGCCCCTTCTTCTCCTATCACCCTGTAAGCTTTATGACGGAAATGACGGAAAATGAGTTCAGTTATGTCAACTGTAAAGGTCCACAAGGCAAAGGTCAGGGCTGGGAGTCACCTGGCTGGTCACATCAACAAGCAGAGAAGCAGAGGGAGGCAGAGCGTGCGTTTCGATGTTGGTACCGTGATCGCACAATATGCAGCACATATTTTGGAAGGGCGTGGAAGTGAGGCTGTGCCCTGTTGGGCTGAGTGAAAGTTGCTGGGAGAGGGCTGAGAGGCAGTAGGGGATGTAGTGGAGGGTTTGTCGAACTTGTCAGTCAGATTATGGGTGCAGCAGCGGCTAGCAGCTTCGCGTTGATTCCTTATTCACGGGTTGTTGTAATTTCTCACTGGCTGGAGCGGGCGGAGGCTAAGTGGTCGCTGTGCTGATTCTGGGCCCGAAACCGCAGCCTCTGCTTGTTCTTCTTCTTTGGCTCTTTGGATCGGTGCTTTCCTGAGCCGCCTGGGTAAACACAAACAAAAGAAAAAAGAAAAAGAAAAGATGTTTTTAATCATTGTAACTTTCAGTATCTTTTTTCATTTATTTCTCATTGTAACTTGTGTTTTATGAGCCTGCGACAGAATCAGAAACCTCAAGTGTTACTTTCCAGTAATTTTACTGATTCAGTGTCCAAAATAGTTAGTATACTCTGTCAAACCACTTGCATTTTTCCCTTAGCTTGAACTTTTTTTGTTTTGTTTTGTTTTATGCCCTGTATGAAAACTCGTGTAAAGAAAATGAATTAAAAATTAAACCTACTCAGACTAACTGTGGTCCTGCTTGTTTTCAACCTATAATTTCACAGCTTTTCCGTTCCACCATCTCTTTTGATGTCAAATATTAAAATTATGGATGTCTTAAATATGTAAAAACTCCAAATAGCTGCTGTAAGGTCATCCCCAATGGTCAGTTTATTTATCTATATTAGCTTAAAACAAAAATATAATGCAGAAAATGGAAATATATTCAGTATTTATACTAACAAGAAATAGTAGTGAGTACATTGTGTTGTTTTTGTGCTCATTTTGTTTTAATGCACAGTGAATATAAATGTATTTTGAATCACACTCAACGTCTGAACAGTATTTCATGAAACAATCAATAAAAGGATGATTGATACTGGGGTTAGACCACAAAGCTCCTCTTTTCTTGATTTTGCTTAAAATTGTTGCATAAAAAATGTATTTGTGTTGATCAGAGTGTTGTGTGATCAACTACAGAAGCTTAAATTCAAAATCAAATCAAGCACAATTCTAAAAAATATAAAGAAAGATTTTATTGCAATAAAATTATTTTCTTTTTTAAAAGAATTACCCAATAAAAATGGCTTCAGTTTATGAAAAAGTCCCCTTGCATGAGTAAACTCTATGTATTAGGTCTTGTTTTTCCCCAGCAATCAACACTGAACCTTAATCAAAAATAAATTAAAGGTGTCTAAATATATTTGTAGACACAGGACGAAACAGCAGAGATAAATGTCTGAAGTTGCATAACTTTATTACAAAGTTATGAAGGTCCAACTGCCCAAGGTTATTCTATCCCAGGTTTCACAGAAAAAGTGCAAAGCATGATGGGAACTGACTTCCTGCCCTAGTGGAAGCGTGTGTGGTGGAGGTTTAGCATCCATGGCTCTCTGCGACATAGAAAACTTTGGCTACTGAACCACAAGGCAACATTTCGGCTGCCAAGGCCACAAATAAGATAACGAGGTGTGTGTGCAAGATGTATGTGAGTGGGGAGGGAAAGCAGGGGGGGTGAGTGTGAGGGAATTTGAGGGAAAAGAAAATCTAATGGGGGGAAAAAGTAGAGTAAGGCTTGGATGATGACACTATCTGGATTCTGATCTAGAGCAAAAACAAGCCATGCTAAGGTTCGCTGAAGGGGGAAACACACCAAAGTGCTGAGAAACAGCAGTTCTTAAAAGTGAGCTTCATTCAGGGTTTTATTATTGCATTTGTTCAAGCTTCTTTCTATCACAAAAAAATGGTAACAGTGTGTGAAATGCAGGTTTATCTCTAATTGCCTTCTCTCTAACCATTCCTAAAGACATGTTTCCCATTTGCAGAACTGCACTGTGGGGTAGATTTGAAAATATAAGGCTGATACACATGAGAAAGCACAACAATGCTTTGCTAGAGTCTCCAACTATTTCCTGCAATTATTCTAATCTTGTTTATGATTTTCTCTTTTGAGCTGCCAATCTGGAATGGTGGCAACAGAGTTTCCCGCACACAATTTCTGGTTAAAACTGCCAGTTGATAAACTTCTTTCATATCTCTTTCATCAAACTCTCACGCCCTTCAGCTGAAAAAAGATTCTCAGCAGAACTTTGTACACTTGCCCCACTGATTCCACTTGAGATGTTTCTGCATGAATTACTGTACAATAATGTTTATTAAAGCAAATTTAAAGCTCAAAGGCATTTTGGCTGGTAGGTCAGTTTTCCTAAATGCTCTACAAAGACATTGTTTTCATTAAAAACAGTGTTGCTAGGTGCTTGATAAACATCACTTTCAGTGCAGTCAGCTCCACATGAATTATATTTAATGGTAATAAGGTGGATTGGTGCAGTTTTAAACCTCTCTGTATTGAGGATCGCTCTTGTAGGTCATTTCTTTAAAGCATGGGCGACATTTTAACAGGAAAAGATTGCATTTACGCTTGAAACTAATTACACGTGTAAGGGGGAGGTTAAAAAGTTGTTTCCCTGGTTAGTTCCAGATTTGCCAAGATATACTTAACCCAAAGATTTTAAAACAAATGCACAGTTCAGAATCAAGCTGGTCTGTAGACTAAAGAAATGCATTAAAGCATTATTATTTTTCAGATGTTAGTTTGTAGCTTTTGCTTTGATTTTCATTTGCTACTCAACCCTAAGCTGGGGAAATATTCACAGAGACATATATCAAAAGGGTAATCACAATCTGGAAGCGTACAGCAAGACTTTTGGTATAGCTGTGTATTTTATGGGGTAGATGAAAATTGAAAATAAGAGAAAAAAGCAGCAAGAAAGTTCCAACTTTCACAACAATGACATTTTGGAAAAATAGGTGATCAAACCCAGCCCTCTTTGGAGCTGTATAGCTCAAGCACACGTCACAAAGTTTAGGCAAGTCATGAAAAATGGGATTTAACGGGACTCTATCATGGTCAGTGTTTTTCCAGTGTTTGGTTTTCTGTTTTGACTTTTATTTTATTGTTTGTTCTTGTGGTGTTTGGGTTTCATGTTTTCCTTGTGTTTAACCTCTGCCTCCCCGTGTTTCCTGCCTTTCTCAGTATTTATTCTGGTGTCAATCTGCTCTTCAGCCCTGACACACCCACTCACACCTGGATGATGTCTAATTTAGCTCAGCTGTTTTTAATCTCATTGTTAGCCCCAGCCCATAAACCCCCTCAGTACACGGTCCGCAATTAAGTGTAGCATTATGCATTTCACATGCTGTCCGACTCGCCTTGTGTTTCCTCAGGTTTTTGCAAAATTTGCTCCCACTTTTTGTTTCCTGTACACCCATTTCTTTTTAAACTCTTGCATTCTGAGTTCAAATCATCTAAAAATTGTGATAGAGTGACATGAAAGCCTATATATATATATATATATATATATATATATATATATATTACAAAATGATCAATTTAAAAGTTGTGTCTTTATTTTACTTTACTATATAAAACATATAGCTACATATATCCTCCTACAACACTGGATACTGGTTTTAGACCAGTTGACCTTATTCAGGGAAACTAGATTTGAAGTTTTATTTTTAATTCAAAATAAAATATATATTATACTTTTCACTCTTAATTTTTAAAAAAAACAATGTTTGTTTCTGAGGTTCTACCAATACCTAAATAGCTAGAGGAAAAGCAAAAATGCACACCAAACAAAAGTTTGGGATCTCAGGAAGATAAAGACTAATCTTTTGGTGGGGTCCCTGCTGGCATCAGTGGTTACATATGTCCAAATTTTCAAACAATTATTCCTATTGTGACATTTCCATACTGTTCTACTTCTTTTATTAGAACAATCAGTTTTTTTTACTCAAATTTCTATTTTCTTTCCCCAAGATAACCACATTTATTCTCAGCAGTGACACTTTTAAGTGTAATTGTTTCCTAACAACAATAAAAACATAAATCATGCCTATAAACTGCTCAGCAATTTGAACACTATTTCTTAAATCTCAGTCTCAACACTGACAGCTAGAGGGCAACCAATCTCTACACAAGTCCCTTCTTCCTCCATCAAATCCAGGCATACTGGGATGATCATATCAACCCTGTGAGCTTCCATTTAGCCTTTCTCCAAATCACCACACGTTCCAAACACTGAGTTTTCATCATCTCATATTTACAAGTGATGTCATCACTTAAGCTGATTACCATGGTTCACAGGAGAAACAGTTTAATTCCCCTTAATTGCTTTCAAAACCAAGAACAAATTCATAAATCTTTGTGAATGGAGAGAAAATGTTATTTTGGAAGGTTCAGTGAGGTTCAAATCCTATTTTGTCTTTGTTTTGCATTGTAGCTGGCATTGTAGAGATAGAATCAAAGGATTGTGGCTTTTATAAGTAAATCACAAATCCGTCTTTATAGTTTCTTTCCGTTCTGCCTGCATTTACCATCACTACAACAAACCACAGTTTTACAAATGTTTAGTCATCTTTCGTAGTTGTGGTCTTTCTTTGCCGGCCTGACGTTTTGTCTAACTTTGCGATGAAAAAATAAATCACACAAACAAACAAAAACAAAACTCAAGAGCAAATCAAAATGTTTTGTATTTCTGAATCAGAGGCAGAGCCTGTGGTGAGATGGTTGCTTACCGCTGTCATAACTAAGCCTGTTGGGTTTATTTTATGTAATATGTATCTGTGTGTGTGTATCTGTGTGTGCAAGTGAGAAAAAGAGAAATATTAAGACCCACGTTCTTTGTATCAGTTACTGCGAGCTCTAGTATCACCTATGAGAGCTTGAGAAATACTTAGTGTCATTTCCAATCTTCTCAGTACTAAAAAATATTTAAAAACATTGAACTCGTCTGCACGCAAGGCGATGGACGTTCCACAATAATCTAATGAAGCCAGTACCCTGCTCCTGCTTCTTTCCCCTTTTTATCATGTCTCTTTTTTCTCTCCATGCCATTGCAGTGCTTTTACAGTCTCTCAACAACAATTAAAACAAGTGCTTGTTGAAGATCCAGCCAGGAGTTAAAGACTGTAAGACATGTCAAATTATTAGGCTGGAACTCCAGACTTAATATCTCCTTGTGGAATGGCATTAAGACAACTTATCTAACTGATGCACTGAAAAATAATCAGTCAAATCCAAATCCAGAAGGAAAAAAAGCCAAAGCCACAGCTCTATTCATCTGTGTCAAAAAATTATATCTTTGTTTTGGAAAAAGGGACCATATTCAAGAATATGTATACGTGTTGAATGCCTCTGAGATGTGGCTGACATTTTGCTTTGTCACCAAAGAAATGACAAAGTGAAATTCCTCTGCAGAAGAGAAGAAACTATAGTTTTTACTGGTTCTTAGACTATTTTCAGGAGACATGTTTATATCATAATGTAATGACAGAGGGCATAACCCCACTAAAAAGGAGCAACGACTGGTTGTTGGACTGTTGGCACAGGCCAAGAGCCTTCATCTACTAACGCGCAGGCAGCAGTGTAGGAATCAAAGGCCTAATCTTATCTCCGCTGCTTTGCGGTTTGAGAAAAATCAATGGCTGACCTCGAGAAGGCATTAGGACATTCGGTAAATGGGATCGTATGCTGCTGAAAATGCGCCCTCGCTCTCCTGTTACTCCACTCAACACAGACGGTCAATTAATAACTTTCTAAGGACACGAAGGAGACATGGGAGGCAAAACGACAGCCATAATAAATAAAAACAAAACATCCAAACAATTCTGAAGAAGATTCTTGTGGACCAACAAGAAACAAGGTGAGGGCTGAAGTTTTTGGCCTTTCGTCTTTTTTTATAAACTGGCCAAAATGGGGGCTATTATTTGTGAGGGAAGAAGAAAACTACTGGCGCCAGTGAGATTTGATTTCAGTGGCAGAAATTGGATTAGCAGCCATTAAGGGCCTCCTCACACATACATTTATAATGCTGTGAAGGGGGAAGGATCTGCAGTCAGTGCTCTATTTCCTTACACACCAACAACTCCTCTGTCTGGGAAAAGGTTATGAACGCTGACACTGCCCTGTACCGCTGCAGAATGCAGTTTACAGCTGATTTATAGGACAGAATGATATGACCTCAAGTGACTTGTAGTTCATTAAGGCGTAGACCTGAGGTAAGCCAAGACTTAAATAAGTGCTTTGGTTTGCTTGTAGGGAAGTGCTGTAGAAGGGTGACTTGACAACTGTAACATCACTGATATTGATACAGATAAAAAAGTGCATGCAAGTCTGAGTATAGATAGATTAAAATGTCAAGTTTCTGATACAAAACTAATGTGGCAGACATACAGAAATAAGATGCAGAAAAAACCACTTTTTATAGAGGGCAATCATGACAAGAAGGTAATCTTGCCAGCCAACTGACATGGGGCTTTCTGCACAGTATCACTTAGCTTTAACAAGGTTACTCCGAATGACATTTTTTCATTCACTCCTTCACTCTGTCCTTCTCTCTCCTGCTGCTCTGTTTACCATCACCGTGCCACTGAGAAAGATTTAAAAAGTACATATTCTGGTAAAAATAAAAAAAAAACTAATGTCAGAATAAGGGTGCTCGTTATTTTCGCATCAAGGTATTAACCTTTAGCCACTACTGGCTGATCACACAACATCTCTTTGGTGCGTCACTCCACTAAGTAAGTTAAATCAAAAACCAAACTCTGAGGTAAATGTATCTAAGGAAGGAAGTCTCAGCAAAACAGACGTATTAGAACAGAGTGATTAATAATCCTCATGCTGCGTGCAGACTCGTCACTACAGCAAGAAGCCACCACAACTGTCCCAGGAAGGTTGAAAAACATTTTTAAATAATTTCCATTAGAATAAATTGTCCAGAGTCAAAATGCACAGCTTTTCACAATACAATAAATATTTATTAATGCTGTTTGGGCTAGCACCACTGGTTTGAACACCTTCCATGATAGACTAATTAGACTAAATTACAAAATACAAGAATAAAAAAGCTATTGATATTGTATATCTTTCTAAAATTAGCATAGCTACAGAAAAACTTACAAGGAAGTGAAGATAAAAAAATAAAATAAAATAAAATAGGAGTTGAACCCTGGTATTTTATTTAACTTAAATTAATTTCTACTAATAGATCTGATTGCTCCAAGATGTTAATTTTAAGGTTATTTTTTAAACTATACATAATAGTTTAGATGAACCTTTAAAGTGGAAAAAGGAGTTGATGATAACAAGAGAGAGCAACAGGGGGCGAGATGTCCTCATCTTACATACTAAACAAGTTCATTCATTATTCCTAATTGTTTGGTAGGAGAACAAGACATACAAAAGAAGCGTTTAGGTCTGCAGAGTTGGATCACATGACGTATTATAGTTTCTGGTATGCAACATCCTGCCAACTGCTACAATCCCCCACTTCCTCTTGGATATGCCAAAACGTAAAGACTAATAGTTTAGTTTCAAAGGAAAAACTCACACACACACCACTGATGTCCCCTTCAGCAAGGAGCCATAATCTGAAAGAAGACCTGGTGTTTATGTGACTCACTCAGTGCAAACCTTAGAATATAACTTAGTTAATAAGGAACAATACTCAGTCTTCATATCTGTACTTTTGAATTAAAATGTAGACTTCATTGACATCTTTCCAGTAAATGGACCCTTGCTATACACAGCATCTTCATGTGGCTCAGTGTCATGATGGGTATGTTGGCAGTGAGGCGGAGTGATCACGACCAGTGCAGTCTGATGCGCCTTTGAATTTGCACGACTCAAAAGAAAGAGAAGAGCCTCTGCGGTTTGCTATCTCCCATCTGACTCATCAACACATCTGGGTCTAAGTATATGGAGACTCTCCTGCCCCATGGACACATGGGTAGACAAGAGATGTTATACGTATAAGGAATTAAGAATAATGTGGGTTTCCTTTTTGATGAGAAAAAAATATAAATGTGGCACTTATCAAACGGCAGCCTTGGACTGATGGTCCTGAAGACCTGCTGCTGGAGTGGTTCTGTTTGTTGTTGTACTATATTTGTTGTGTTGTAAATAGGAGCGAGACGCCCCAGGGAGTGGTTTGATATGTGACCACAGAGCTAAAGATCAGGAAACATGCTGTGATATACAGTAGCAAATTCATCATTCAAGCTGGTAAGTTACTACAGATGTGAACTCAGTTTGTCTTTTATTCAAAGATAATAACAACCATAACACTCTACTTTAATTTTCCTGCCTCCCATAAAGAGATGAGATCTCTATAAAGCCTTTGATCCATCTTATAAATCCCACATGCTGTGATATAAAGCAAGAAATGTCTTGTTGAGTTATGATAGTCATCTATCTCAGTTTCTGATAACTAGATAGTGTTGAGCTGCTGAAATGTTTCATTTTTAACAGATGAAAGATTTAGTGTTGATTTATACATCCTATTCAGTCTTCAGTAACAAGCTACTCTTAAAGTTTTCTGTGATTTAACTGTCAATTAAATTTCCATTTTTTTTTACACTGACACACTACCACACGCTGCAGTAGCTCTATCTAGTTCATTCTTTTTGCTGAGCCAATTGGAGTAAAAGCTAATAAAAAATGGACTTGGCAGGCATACTATTAAGTATGGCACACTTTTTATTGAATCTACCTCTTACAATAAATCAGGCCTGGCATCAAGTGACATAGAATGAAGGAACGTGTTCTCCAAAGACACCTCACCAATCTTTACCCCTCTCTGCAAAACTCTTCAGGATTAACTGTGAAATTTTAAAAGCACCCACATATCAACAATGGATTGAGACAGGGAATTCAGAGCTTTGCTACGGAAAGAAATTATTCCCACTGTCATTGAACAAAAATTTGTAAACTGTTTATTGTCTGAGGAGAGGGAAAAAGAAACTCCAGGATCTATTGAGTATAGTCTGGGTTGTGATTAATGGGGTGCCTACCCCCACTGGATGATCCTTGTCTGTGGATTTACCTAGCTCAGCCACCTGTCTGCAAGCCCTTTCTAAAAGAACTCCCTGTCATAACAGCACCCTAAGACAGCATTTTAAAGAAGAATAAAACAGTCATTAAAATGACCATGAAAGGACATTCAACAAGGTACATTGCAGACCCTTTTTACTCTCTTGAGGATGTAAGATAAACACCTGGATCAGATTTTCTACAAACTGTTGGTCTGCTTTGTAAATCATGAACAAATATTGCTTGTCAACTTTGGTTCTTTCTTTGGATGTCATCTGAAATCAGTTGAATGACAATATTAACAACATCAATCTGTGTATTACTTCTATGGTTATTTTTGTGGGGTGCCAGTGGATACATGGATAGAGTTGCTGTGATCTCACTGAAAGGATGGCTTCATATGATGACTCTTGCAAGAGAGTGAATCTCACTTTGTCTCCAAATCTTTTCCAATATGTTACTGATGTGCTATTAAGGTGGGTTAGGGTTAATCTTCAAAAAGTTAGCATTTTATTGAGTATATGTCAAAGTATCCCCACAAACATGAAGTAATGAACTTGTTCTTAACAAATTTAACTGTCCCAAACTTGTATATAGTGCCTTGTATTATTGTTATCATTCTACAAAGTACTTTTTAATACCGCATTCTATATTTTTACATCTCGCACAGTGAAGGAACTGGTTTTGGATGCTGGATTAACATGTGTCTCACATCTTCCTCCAATCATTTCCTGTACCTGCTTAATCCTGTTGAGGGTTGCAGGGAGCTGGTACCTTTTTCCAGTAGTTAAGGATGAAAGATGAGGTAGACTCTGGACAGGTTTCTAGTCCATCACCGGGCCACATAAAAGCAAGCAATTATTCACATACACACCCCCACATCTTGAGCCAATTTATAGCAGTCAATTAACTTATCATTTATGTTGTGGTTCTGAGGGAGAAAACTGGAGCACCTGGGAAAAAAAAACACATTTATGGGAATAATGTTCAAACTCTACACAGTATGACCCCAGCCTAGAGGCAAACCTAGTACCTTTTGGATATGAGGCATTAATTCTAACCAACTGAGCCACTGTGGAGACCAACTCTGCCACACCGTGTTTTAAAAGAAACAAAGAAGTGCATGATGTGAATTTGTTGGGTGGGTGAGATTACTTCTTTTCAGTTTATGTATACAGACTGCGTAAAAACAGACAGTTTGACAGTCATGCCAGCAGTAATGAAAACATTATGGAACTATCAAAACAGAAAAGGTGTATCATGTGATCTACAATATCATAACTATACCAGGTTTTGGCTATGTCCTACATCAATATTTGTAGTGTTAGTGTATATGTGCATGTTAAGATCTCTTCTTTCTCTAAATCCACCGTGTCTGAGTCCACCTGACTTCATGAGTCTGTGAGTGAACAACACAGGATATAGGAGGAAATTGTCTATCATGGTTTGGTCTTTCTTTCTCATTTCTGCACAAGTACATTTATGCCCTGTTCCTTCTGCTGCGAAATTCCGGATTAAATCCCTCATGGACATGGAGTACAACTGTCTCACACCAGGACCAGGCCCTAACAAGTGTGAAGCCAAGCTAAGTCCAATGGGCTTAGATGCGAAAACGGTGTTGGGGCCATCAGGATCACACTGGAATCCCTGTGCAATGGCTGCTGATGAGCGACTCAAGCTTACCCAGCCCTTTTTTTTCTTGAATTGTTCTACTAACTAACAAAGGTAGCTTTTGTTTGGTCTCCTGCTGTGATCTAACTGGCAAAATATTTTAGACGGAAATAGAACACTAGTTGACTGTAGAAGGACGGGCAGAGGGGTGTTTGATGTATTCACAAAGATCCTGTTCCACAGGAATAGAGGTAAAGCCAATTTGGGAAGGGCTTGAGCCTTATTTAAAGCCTGTGCTGCATCCAACACTTGTCAAACATCAGGCAGACAGACAGCTGAGGGGCTCTGATGGATATGATTGCAGACAGGGGCAATAAGAGTCACCACCTGCTCAGTTCCTCTATCAAAGCAGAAATCATTCTCTTGTCAATAATACCCCTTCAAATCACCAGAGCAAGAACAGTGGTCTTGGAGGCATATGGAAAACATTTTCTTGTTGTTTTTAATCTGTGTATGATTAAAGTGCAATTTCAACAGCAATTTGATGGTCTCACCTCTCTGCGGAGAAGCTTGTGTACTCCAGAAACATGTCTCAGTAAAGCAGCAAGGACATGAGAAGGGAATCAAATCAAAGGGATATTTAGCCTCCTTCCTGCTGAACCAAAGGAACTAACTCAAGGCCAGTCAGGATCACGCTCCTGCACCTTCCCACTCAGCGGGACGGTGCATTTATGTTTAAAGGGATTTGATACGGTACTTTGAATGGCTTGAGTTTCACGACATTGACAGTTCCTCTTTGGCTTGGGCTTTTATGTGTTCTACATGGACAATATGTGGTGAATTGCTAGCATTTTTGAAGCACTCAAAAGATCTCAAATCCATATTAAAAAAACAAATTAAAAAAAGACACAGCTAACTGTCTAATTCATCATAGATAATGTATTCAAATATTTGTTTCTTTCTAAAGCAAAACTACATTGCATGCTGTGTTAAAGTGATGTGAATGTGTAAATGCACTTATTTCTTTAATTTGACATTATTAACATGTACAATCATCCTGTGTCTTGCTTTATGTTGGAGAGAAAGAGGAGGTCTACAGTTCTTTCCTGGTAAGTGGAGTCTGACCTCTACTTGCCACTATAAAGGTGGTATTTTTAGTCAACCTCTTTAGTATTTGTCACTGACGAAGCAAAAATAAAAGTTCACGCAGAAGCACAAGCAGGTATTGGCCAGCAGGCTTGTACTTGCATCTTTGTTGTGTCTGCTTGTCTACTCACTGGATCCACACAGTGGGTCAAAAGCCACAGCTTCTCTCTGATGGACCAGCTATAATTAAAAGCTGTGCTGTCTCTATAAAGACTCCCATCAGCGATTGAGAACTAGAGGAAGAGGAGGTGGAAATAGAAGTGTAGTTAAATAAAAAGGAGCTTCTGATGGCTGTGCCAGTGCAACTGCTCACCAGATGTTTTTAGGCACTCCTGTTTGACTCCACAACATTTTTCTTTTCTCATCTAGCCAGACCACTGGAGAGGAAGGACTAGAGTGCCCAAAAAACTACTTCGAACGATGTGCACCTCATCTCAAACTCATACTCAACAAAGGCATGCGCATTGTTCTCCAAGCCAAGCACAGTGATATATGATACACAAGCACGAGTGTTTCATTCGAGTGCAAGACAGGAAAGGAGAGTGGAAACAAGGCTGAGGAAAAATGTAGATAATGTGGTGACTTTTTCTGCCTGTGAGGCCTGTTTAACTATTTGTCAGTGTCTATTACTTGTTTCTTACTCTGATTTTGTGGAAGTCTGCATGCATGTGCATCCTCATCTGTCTGGTGTGTTGTAGACGTGGAGATAAAAGCATTTGCGGCCCCGCAGGGGAGTTGGAAACAGCTATGGACTGGAGGTCTGGCAGACATAAGGAGGAGCTGCAGTCATCCAAGTCCAACTATCTCTGGTTATCTAAATATGAGGTGAGATGTTCCAATACAAGGCTTTATTTTAAACTGGGCCACTTGAAATTTTGAGATTCAACTACCGAAAAGTATTTTATATTTATTTTTAAATTTCCATGCTTTAAAACATGTAGTTATTGAAACGGTCCCCCATCAATTTCAGGTTGGAATGTCTCAAGAAAAACACACATAGACTATTGATGTTCATTCTGCACACTATTCTCTTAAGCAGCTTGATTAGTTGTATTACCCCAATTAGAATCACATGGTGCAACTGCTCCATTTGCTCATAAAGGAAGAATTCACTGAAACTTAGCAACCTTAAACAATGACATGTTCAATAGCTCACATACAACACAGTGTGTGGAAAAGTTTGTGTTTGTGCATTAAAAAACACAAAACATTATATTTTAACATAGCCTTCTACATTATAAGGAAAATGAAAGTTTGCTTTGTTTTCTGGCAAGTTCACAATTCTGAGCTCCTTACATAAAATTCTTCAGGTATGTAAACCTTGTACTGACTGATATTCATATGCAGACTGAGGGTGCAGATGAGTGCAACCATTAACATATGGAGATCAAACAGACTCAACATAAAACATTACTCTAGAAAGACCTGCAGATCAGCTAAAAATAGTAATATTGATTGATAATAAGTTGTAGTGTGCTTAAACTATGCATGATTCTATGTAAGGCTTAAAAAAAAAACTACCACTCAACTAACTAATGTGAAATAATATTCAGTCTCACCCCTCTTTTTCACTTGGAAAGGAACAGATGACAATAATGTGGAGTATGGAGTCCTGGTGAGCGCTCCTAACCCCTCCTCCTCCACCTCCTTCCACCCCCTTTGTCTTTGAAAGGCCTCCACATGTTTATGGCTCATGCCTGCGGTATGACGACGGATTCTCCAAAAAGCCAACAGGATCACGGGGTGTTTCAAGTTTTGCTTTCCGAAGACATTCACTGACAAAATGACAGGAGTTATATTTATTTTGGTCAGGGAACAGTGGCACTTAGGAGGAAGTTAATCAGAGACCCCACCTCCATTTCCCTCTGGCTTCCAGCACCATAAACTCCCTTGTTCCCCTTGCCAAAAAAAGGAATGTACCAGGGGTAAAGAAGTCAGTGAATACTGGTGAAATATTTGTTGCAAGAAGCAGACAATATAAAAAGCCAAAAAACAGCCCAGATACATGGTTTCTTATCATGGTGGTAAAGACAAGAACCTACAAAATCAGGTTTAGATGTAAGTTAAGACATGAATATGGAAACATGTTCTAGTATTAGACAAATAAAGCAGAATTGTGGTAGCAGTGGTGATTATTTTAACAACCACATTTGGAAATGACTTTTTCTCACCTGCTGTAAAAAGTCAAAAGGCAAGTGATAATGTTTTTTTTTTGTTTTGTTTGTTCACATTTGTCTGTAAATAAACTCTCAAAAATAATCAATGGATGTACTTCTATAACTTCTATAACTCTATGAAATACATTCAATTTCAAAACTGACATTAGAAAATAAAGTGGCATAATTTTGTCAATTAC
>JAVKLF010000042.1:19048614-19068106 GCA_034783495.1 Millerichthys robustus
ACTTCTATAACTCTATGAAATACATTCAATTTCAAAACTGACATTAGAAAATAAAGTGGCATAATTTTGTCAATTACACTAATATTGAGCTAAAATTAGGTGTGATACTAGTTAAGAGTCATTTCCACCACACACAGTAGTTTGCATACTACATATTTCCCAGAATCTTTGAGTAAAACCCTTATATTAATTGTTCGGGTCAAGTCTGTATGTTTGTTGACAAAGTATCTCATGAACCACTGGATGTATCTTAATTAAATTCTCAAAAAGTATTCACTAGAAAAATATCTATAAGGTTTCTGCTACAGTCAATCAATCTTAGCCATCATGGTTATAACTCAATCATATTTATAGATATTGAGCTCATTTACGGTTTGGTAACAGTTGAAGGTAATTCACAATATTTACTCTGTCCAATGATTGCACAATATTTTTACGTTGTTGCATGAAATTTATAGTTTAAAAAAGTCATTTCTAAATACAAACAAAAATACTTTTATTCTGTTAATTCTGAACTTAAAAACATTTAGTCTAAAACTTTGGCATGGAAAACAGCAGTTGATATGCAGTCTTTCAAGGAATGCAGGCTTTATAAATGATGCAGGTTGGCATGATGGTGGGTGGTGATAGTAAGAAAAGACTGCCCAGTCAGACACCAACCCCGGCCTTATGCCCAAAGCTGGGCCATCAGTGCTGACCAGGGGAGGCTGAGTGCTTCTGAGGCCTTCTTACCAGCTACTGTGTCAGCCCCTATGGAGCAACCTTATTAAGTGAAGATTAAGCCATGGCTCCATCCGTCACAATAGGTTGCAGTGAGGGGCACAAATAATCACTGTGACAGGGTGGTTGCCAATTAGTGCTCTCCTTCTGTCCTGGGAAAACACTTCTCACTCCACTCCCGCTGGTGGGAAGACCTGATCTGGGTTGTTTGTGATATTAGCTGGGCCAGGGATCACCGTTAATCACCACCTGCTATTTTGTGGTGTCAGAAATCTGGGCAGGACATGTCATCCCTGCACCAAATGTCTCACTCAGAAGTCTAGAGTTCATGAAAAGCACAATTAAGATGTTAAAGATGTAAATACCGAAACCAATAAACTCATGTTAGGAGTTCAGAGTTGGTGTCTCTATAAGAGCTCTTTGATAAGTAGTTGCTGACAAAATGACAGCAACCATATGGGTTTTGGTCAGATTTAGACGTGCTTTCCCTGTTCAGGGAAAGGTAAAAACTAACTGCAATGGAAGCTGTACTGCTGACACAAGAAGAACATGCTCCATCAATTAGAATCATGTTGAAAATGTGTGTCTGTTTTAGAAAAAAAGAAGGCCTGTTGTTGGAAGCCTTCATCTGACAAAAGGAAATCCAGAAATGTGCATGAGTGTCGAATTTCCAAGCCAAACACAGGCCACTCTCAGATGTGTTCATGCTGTGCGTAATTAAAATGCTCAGAAGTGAGTGGCATCTTTCACCAGAGCTTAAAACCTCTTGGCAAAGTTAAAATAAACAGAAACATGGTCAAACACATGCAGGAGTATTTACTGTGTGCTCCTATGCAAGGGCTGCCAGAAACAAGGAGCTGTTCAGTGTTGTGAGCAGTGTGCACCACAGGCCAAGCAGTCAGCATCCTCCTCAGCAAACTTGAGGCAATTGTTACTGCTTTGTACATCCTTTTACAAGAACAGAAACGGGAGCAGATGATTTGGATGTACAAAGAGGTCTTCAGTACTCTGCAGAACCGGACCAACCCCAGACACAACTTGGCATAAGTCCCGCCAGCCAAATCTTGCTTGGATCTAGTTTGTGTTGATTATGGGCCCCTGCACCAGACTGTAGGTGTTTGCACAGTTATGTAAGCAAAACCTGCCCACTTCTCTGTAATGTCAAATGGCTTTAACTACAGGCAAAGTCTTTGCAGGTCTTTAGATGTCACATTACAGAGGAGTGATGATGTGGTGCACTGAGTCGAGGTGGGTTTTCTGAGTTTTACGGTCCAGCCGCAGAACGTGCAACAGAACTCTTAAAGTTTCAAATTGATAGCAGTGGGATTGGACTGGGCAACAGGAGCAAAAGTAGTTATCACTGTTACAGTATAAACACGAGCTGCACCAAGAAGTTATGACAGAGAGAATCAGTGCTGGCTGGATCCTCACAGTCCGATGAGTGATGAGATGGACGGCTTGGCCTCGGCCAAGCCCCACAGCAGCAGGAGTTTCTCAGGTTACACATGAGGGGTCGATACTTCCACAAAGATCTGGTAGTTCTCTCAAGCACAGGCGCATGAAGTGATCTAATGACTAACATAATGACTAGATGTTTCTTCTCTTGTATCCTTCTCTCTCTTTCCATGAGGTCAGCATAGTTATGAGAGTCTTTGTGGGTTCAGCACTAAGTTCATAGAAGGATTTTATAAATTAGGCTGCTCTTCTTTGGAAATCTGTGTCTTTCATGTGTTTGGGTTATCAGATCCAAGATTTGCAAAGCTATAATGTTTATATTGTTTATAACTTCAAACTGTAAAACTTTTGTTTTTCTGTTAGTGGAGGGGAATGCACCGTTAAAAACATCACATTTTCAGTGTATTTTACTCATCTGCAACAGTTGGCGACTTGTTAGCAAACGGTATTTGCGAGGGAGTTTCTTAAATATCTTAAAATATTTGCAGGGATTCTCATTTTTTTTGTTATGTAAATCAGAAAGGCTTTCAACCTGTTCAATAAATTTGTGCAACAAATTATTTCTTTAAATAATGTTCTGGAGTAAGCATGATGCTAAGGCCAAGGCCAAGCTCCTGGTTCATCACTGACCTATTCATGTTTCAAACTGATTTTCCTCATTCAGCGACACACCCGCTAAGAAAGAGATCCTCGTAATTGGCAGCTTTATAGTTTGAAACATGGCACAAGGGTCTCCAGCAGCCATAGTCAAATGCAAACTAAGAGCTAGAACAAGCGATATTGAATCTTATTTGAAACTGCTGACTAAGGCTAATGCTAAGTATCATAAGATTGTTTTTCTGATCTCTGAAAATGACACCCACTTGGAGGTCACAAAAATTAATGTTGCTTTGGTGTAAAACTTTGCATAGACTATGTCGGACTCTGTCGTTTTTGCTGGAAAACCCACGGTCCAGTCCAGGAACCAGGTATCACTTCTGCCAGCTGTCAATGTGAATTAAAATCTAAATCTGATGAAAATTAGACTGAGGTGTGATGATGTGTTTGGAAGTGTAGGAGTATTTAACATCTCACATTGTGGGCACAGGAGAAAGAAGATAATCCATAATTGGAGGGAGAAAAAAAGGATAACAAAGAGGACCCACACTGGTCACACACATCTTTTTGCAAACCAGTGAATTTGATGACAGGGGTTGCTGGAAAATCTCTGTGGGAAATTCTCTGAAGGCATCAATATTAAACAGCTGGGTGCTGCAGTCTTATCTCTATCTCCACCTGTACCTTCTCTCCTTTAGCTGATAAGAGAGGGAGGTGTCCAGTCTAGCAACGCTGACGTGGGAGCAGCCATAAATAAAGCCTTTTTTGTTGTTTCTAACCTGTTCAGTGCTCTCAAGAGGACAGTGCGAATGCCAAGACGTCCAGCAGGCCAGGCAGTCTTTTAATTTGTAAAACATGGCATTTAGTTAGAGTTGCAGAATTAAATAATAGAACATTCAGCGCTACTCAGTTTGAAACACACAGTCTGGTTTAAAGATTTCAAAATTTCCTTTCAATTAGCTTGACATTTAAATCAAAAAACACATTTCATTGAGTCAGTATATATTTTTTTTGTGCGTTTGTGTATTTTGTCGCCATTTTCAACAAAGATGGAGCGTGTGTTATCAGAACTCTGCTGGCAGACAACAACAAAAAAGAACCCTAGCAGCATAAGCGATACATGTTGTGTGTACACAGATCCACAACGTGCACGGAACACATCAGACACGGTTTATGCAGCCATCATATCTGCTGTAAAAATTGCTCTTTAGTTGACGTCATCTGGACTTTACTTTTGCCACAGTTAGTATTTCTTTTAAAGAACTAAATCATTGAAAACATAAGATTAATAAAAAGATTTTCAATCACATCCTTGGAACATCTAAAACACATGTGTGATGTCCAGTGTGATTTGAAAATGTTAGTAAATGAAAAAGCGAGACTGAATGAACAAATCAGCAACACCATAAACAAAGAATGATCCATTAGTAGAATATTAAAATGTGACGATTGCTTTTGTTTAAAGAAGTTATGCCAAGAGATTGCATTTACTTTAAGCTATTTTTTATTATGGACTTTGAAACTTCCTGACTAACATTTAGTTGTAGTGACCTTTTCTCCTTTTAGTTTATTATCACTCACAGCAAGTAAATACTATATTTTACAGTGGAAGTCCTCAGACTAAGGTAATATTTTACTCATCTGCAACAGTTGGTGACTTGTTGGCAAACGGCATTTGTTGGCAGAAAGTTATATGTTAACAAACCTGTATTGATTGATTGAGTGACAAACCTGTACTGACTGAGGAGTGTTTCTCCTCTTGCTTAGCTTCAGTGTCTCACATTTGTCTTTCTATTTATTAAAACTGTTAAATGTTGCTGTTTGCTTACCTTTGCCAAATGAGGATTTTTTTCACTTGCAATGAGGAATTAACACACACCTAAGTATGAAATTGGCTGTTCACTGGCCCAGTGAGCCCTAAGATGCCATTTTTTTTACCAGTGGTTTATAGCCACAAGAGGTGTAACTGAATTGCTGGAAAATAAATTGTATTGAGAGGTTAACCACAGCTACATCACCAGGGGAAAATAGGTTTTAAGTAAGGATGTTGAATGCCTCATGATGGTTTCTAAAAAAAATAAGGACATATTATTATGCAGCACACTATGCTTTATTTTATTCATCAGCACATTTGTGCCTGTGATGATGGCATTCATGCCTAAAAGTACTAAATTTTGATTAGAGGGTCATAAAATTTCTAAACAAGATAAAGCAGCAATATTATGTGATAGTTGGGGAGAATAGGATGGAGTATTAAGTACTAAATGTATCATAGAATCACAATTTCCAACCAAGTCAGCAGTGACTGCTGTTAGAGCTGAAATGTGACAAACTGTCTATTTATTTCAAGTTTGTACTCTTTAACCACTTCACTAAATGACCCTTATATTCAGCTCACCAATCCAATAACAGAGGCAAATGCTCCTGTATTTGTTAAACAGTTTTTTGACAGACAATCTGTCATTGTAATCCAAAGTTTAATGGGAGATATTGTGGGGAAAATATATTTTGTTTAAAGCACTGCTAAGTATGGTCTTCCTCCTACAATGGTTTGTTTCGACCATTTGAAAGAAATGGTTTACTTTAAAAAATAAATAATACAATTTCCTTTACGTGTATTTGTGCACAGATAAATTCCATCGACTTTTCATATAATGGCCTGACATACATGCTCTGTGCACCACAAAAATCTCTCAAGCTGACAGGAGGAAACAGAGACGGCCATTGAGGAAACCTGCAGTTCGTACAATGAAGAATTCTACAGAAGAGATGAAGTGAAATGGGAGCGAGGAGTGGGAAATATACCTCTGGAAAAAAAGCTGGCTAGAGCAAAGTCAGCTTGGAAAAACAGTAATATGTCATGTGAGGAAGTACTAGTATGAGCCTCAACATTACAGATGGTAAAAACACAATGGCTGAATTTAAAGAGCAAAGGTTCTACATCACAGGTGAAGCTCTGAGAGAGCTTCTCTGTTGGGATGAACGTGTTGTTTTCTTTAATGTGCACCACAGTGGAGTAAACTTCAAATTAAATATGAAAAGATCCATGACTGTCTGACAGGGTCTTCGTCACACACCTCAAAAAAGAACTGCATGCTTACCTCTTCTGCAGTGTCTCATGGCCATTTTGCACATTCTGGACTCAGCAATGGTGGGACAGGGTATTGTGTCCTTTGGTGGTTTCTTTACAATGTGCCGCGTTCGGGTCTCCAGACCCCACTTATAGCCGCAGGTTTTGTTTCTCCTGGTGCAGGCTCCCCATTCGCTCCACTGACCCACCTCACAGCCTTCTGGATGAAGAAACAGAGACGTGGATGTGCAATGAAACCACAGAAGAGTGCCTTTTTGAAGATAGTCTAAGTCCTTAGGTTGAGCTTTAATGCTAGCTGAGGAAGGTTTAAATCGGAATTAGGCGAGCCAACTGAATAGTAATATATTAGTTAACAGGTATTAATGGAAAAAAATGCAGGGATCTTTTCTTATTTTGCATATTTTGTTCAGTTTCACCTACCTCCACACTCCATTGTGTCTTCCAGTGGGGCAAAGCCCTCAGGACACTTATCAAAGCAGCGCCCTTTGTGTAGGTAGAAACCCAGCTTGCACTTGGTGCAAAAGTCTTTGCTGAAGCAAGACTCGCAGTTCTCTATCCTGCACCCTAGAGGATGAAACAGAGAAAGAAGGATGTCATTGGGGTCTAACAGAGCCTCTCATCTGGAGTTGATTGAACACTAAAAAGTTTGGGAATGGTGGTTGAAAGGATTATGATGTCCTTCCACCAAAAGAAAAAAATAAATAAATAAATGTGAATCTGTGAATCTTTGCTTATGGAGTGCTCAAATTTATAAAGGAAAACTTGCGTTGCTTGACTTTTTTCCTTTTATTTTTTATTCTTAATATTTTTAATATTCAAAATAAGTAAAGCAAAAGTGTGAAAACAAAACACAACATCGGAGATGGTGAGAAAATAAACGATGCTGACCTCTTTTAGCTGGTTCATCCAAAAATGTAGACGCAAACACACAAGCGCACATGTTTTCAACTATGGAGTGCCGCAAAAGGAAGAATAGAGTTTATAAAGCTATATTATCGTTCCACATTTTTCTTATCTGTGTCTATATTCAAAACCAAAAGCTTATTTGAAAGTCAGGGTTTCATTAAACCGTAAGTGACGACTCATGAGCACTAAGCTTGCCAGTCATGTGGGTCCTTCAGATTTTGGCTTCAGTTCTGAACAGGGAAGGTGGGTTTGTAACTGGAAGGCAGGACGGAGGCGACAACATCTTGCCAAATAAATCCATAATGGTTTACTCAGCAAACACAACATTGCACTTATCCTCACACGCCACACCCTGCTGCTGCAGCATGTCACCCAGCGGCACGCTTGCAAAGAAAGGCGCAGTAATGTGTTATCAAGCTCTCTGCAAATAGCACGTCAAGCAAAACTAAATTACAACAACCACACCAACAGGGCGACGCATAGGCCCACATGATTAGAAGGAGCCTCCCAAAGCTATCTAATTTATGTTACTTCACAGAATGTCTATGCGACCCGGTTGCCCAATAACCTACATCCCTCTAACCTGCAGCCTCTGTCTTTTACCAGGGGGCTTCCCCAGGTAAGATATTATCTGTTCCTCTGACTGTACCTTGCATGGACATGCAACCACTCATTAGCATGTTCCCTTCTCCAAGTACGTTGTCTAAGATACTGTGATTTTCCACATGTGAGAGCGACAAAGGCACAGAGTTGCTCTTTTATCTGTGACCCTTGCAGGGCTCAGGGAAGGGAAGGTTCTCACAATCACACCCCTTAATTACACCATCTCCAGCTAACCATCAGGCCTCCTCCTCGGCATTCCTGCAAAACGAGGGGGTCCCTCCCCGCTTTACTTTGAACCCTAAAGTATGGCCTCTGCCCACTCACTATGGTCTCACGCTTTCCCGACCAGTCTAAACAAACCATGAACACACACGTAAGCACAAATACACACACACATCAATAAGACATGATTGAAGATAGAACCACTCTACAATAAAGCTGTGTGCAGTAAAAACTGAGCTGAGAAGGCTATGAATCACTGATCTCTTTAGTAAATTTTCAGTCTTTTAGTTTCCTTTATGTGTAATTTTTATGTCTGTCTGAATCAAACGTAACCAGTACTGCTTGGATTCAATACTGAGCAAGTTCAGCATGGGAAGCAAGAAGTAAATCACAAAGCTAACTGAAAAGCACAAAGTGTTCCTTTATAACTCACACTTCCCAGGCCTGTCATCACCTGAGAGACATTTAGCTCACAAACAAAAAAAAAGGAAAGAAAATAAAGTTAGAGGGAGACTGAAAACATCTGGCAGCACTCTCAAACTCTAGGTTCATTGTGCAATTCTTATTGTCAGTAAGTGTCATCAACAACTGTATGAAATCTGTGACCCATCACATCAAATCAAGAAATAAGTCATTTGGTCAAAGTATAGTAAGCATGTTTTTAGGTTCCTGGCTTTTCATTCTACATTTTAATTATTATATCATTGTTGTATCATGAGTGGTTCCAAATATATAGGATTTGCCTTGGTAATTTGGAAAAGCCCTGGAAAATCAGTTTTGATCCTATTTTTAGTGTATTCTAACGAGCATTTCTTTTCATTATTTGAAAGAGGAAACCTCAAACCATACACTGTATGGATAGTGGGATTTCACAGTTAGTCTTGAAAGTAGTTTCACTTACAGATAGGTACAAAGCAAAATTATCAGGCTTTTCTGCTCAAAATCTGTTAGTCGTTAGTTGAATTGAATTGAATTGAATTGAATTGAAAAGTGCATTAAAATATTATGTAGGGTTATAGATTTCCTTTAAGGCACCATGGAAAATATATTTATTCAACATATTTTGGAAAAATCCAATATTTTTTTGACTTTCAACCATTGCAATATACCTTTACTACTAATGTGACTCTATCATTGAGGGAATATATATGCATATGTATTGATGTTGTTTTATGATGTTTGATGTTAAAAAGGTTCTATGTTAAATTGTCACTGTGAAACGAATGAGGTGGTTTGATAAGTGAGCCTGTGTAGATGGTAGAATGCAGGCAGGGAATGCTAGTAGGTCAGAGGTCATCAGAGTAAAGTGGGTAGGTAGGGCTCACCATGACACACACTGATCCTTCCTAGTCCTGCTATCAGCCAAAAGGCTATCTGGGACACCAAAGAAGCTCATATGCTTGTATAAACAATATCAGTTGTGGGACAGCAGTGCCAAGAGCAGATACGGAGGAGCAGGTTCATTACCCCTAAGGGATTAACCTCAAAACCACCTTTAAAGTCTTCATCTAGTTGCCACTAGGAGACTAATGTGAAATAACGAGCTCATTGGATGCCAGCAAAAGTCTAGTGTTTCTAGGACTTAAACATATTATCATTATTATCTCTCAGCCTGGTTCTGGCCATGAGTTATAATATTGTGACTACTAGTGCAAAAAGTCTTCTGAAATAAAATGTAAAAGATGTTAAAGTAGCTGGGCATACTCAACTTGAAGAAATACTGTCAGTTCTACCAGTTTCGCAGCTGCCACATATAACTGTTACTCTTTTTAACAACTTGTTTGATTTTGCATTTCAGCTTTTATGTGGCTTGAATGTAAAGTGAATTTGAAGTTGAGAGATGAGTCATGAAGTGTCACTTGTGATCTAATAGCACATGCTTGGAAGAAGCTGTGGTCTGAACATGGAACTTGCTGATTTTATCCCAAATGCTTAAAGCCTCTTGTCAGCTTCAGTCAACTGCTGCTCTTTCACAGGTTGACAGTGCAACATGTGATTAGTCCAACTGTTGTCATGAATGTTCAGTGTTATAAGTGAGAGTGCTAAATTGTTCTGATATTGAGCGCCAATAAATCTCCACAAGGAGCTGTTAGACCTGTCCTCATTATACCACTGACACAGGGTTTACCAGTCCCAGCATGCTACATATAGAATGCCCATGCCGTAAAAAGGCCTGGCACACTGAAGGTGGAAAACAGACCCTATTTTTCCATTTTTTGCCTCCAACTTAAGTTAAATAGCTCTGTCGTACTCTCTAAGTCCATGTTTGGCTGACATGAAGGCCTTGGCTTGCTCACTGCCACCGAGCCATGTCATGTGGAACTGAGGATGGCAGGGGTTTATGGCAAAGGTTAGAACTGCCATGTTCTTCCTAACTCTCTTAGTGGTGTTTTTTTCCACACAAGTGCTACTTGGCTGATACAGCTGATTGACAGGAACATCATTTTTGCTTCACTTATCTCTATACTACTGAGCAGTTTCCCAAGAGAGATTGGAGACAATAGATGTGTCAGACATTCTTCTATATTTTTTCCCCATGGGAATACATTATCTGGTTTATCCAGCTTTGGTTCTCTATAAGCTCAACCAGCTCAAACAGTCCTACATACTCAAACAGTTTAAGCCTCATGAGTAGTCAAGTATGGACAGTTCTTCCACTCGCACTATAGTATGGATAACATTTTTGAAAAGATCCAGTTAAACTCTGTCAGATTATTACAGCCCAGAAAAGGGCTTGGTTTGTTGAAATCATTGTGCTGACTAAAAATGCTACATTTAGTTAGCAGAATTGTAATAATGACTGTATATGTCCTTCAGTAAAGCTTAAGGAAAGCAACTGGTCTTTCTTTGGCTAGAATGCCAAAAAAAGAGAATGAGAGCGAAAAAAGATAAGCCCTAGCCTAGCAGGACAGCCAGCTGAGACTTGCTAAACCCATTATATGGACTTCGTACTATATGGAAACTCTTGTTGCATATTTACTTGGAACCACTGATGCTTAGCTTAAATTCACTCCTGACCCAACAAGTTCCAAAGACTAATTCGTCTTGGAGAGCCATTTACTGTTTTTCACTCTAATTTAGAAAAGCAGGACCTAATCTAAAAGGAAACTTCCAACAGAAATGTAGTTTATGTCACTACAAAGATACCTAATGGACTGTGTTGTGCAAACCACTCTTGCAGATTATTATTATTAACATTAGTTGACTGATATCAAACACAAGCAAGCTTTTCAAATCTGCAGCGGGAACACGTTTTTGGGTAGAAAATAAGCATCTGTGTATGGCAGTCATGTGCATGTGTGTGTGTGGTGGTGGGATGTGGTGGTGGTGTGGGGGTCGCTAACACATCCTAAGGGAGGAGATTTTGAAAGCAGTCTTACTCTCGTGCTGACCCTCTAATCACTTCATCTTGTATGAAAGCCAAATCTGATAATTGTCTTTATGCTCTTAAATCCCTCAGCCGCAAAGTCTAGTTGTGATACAGATTAAAAAAATATTCACAGACTTGAAAATGTATGTTAAAACTTAAGTATTGTGAGTTGTGAATTAAGCAAGAACATGACTGTATTGTATTCATATATAGTTGGCAATAGATAACACTATTCACTGTGTGTCATTGCAATAAATGTTCCTTGCAGAACAGCAGGGTGACCACTACAGACACTGGTACTGGGCCTCTTCTGGGCAGCTCAAACAAACTCCTGGTTCAAACACTGGTGTTACTGATTGTGATTTATATTAACACATCTGTTAGCCGCTGAAGTGAATGACACCAATGTAGCCAGGAACATACTATATGGTCAAGTAGACAGTTATGCAAGAAAATTGTAAACAAACCAGCTGTGTATCTAAAATGGGTCAAATCAGTGCAGGAAACTGTAAATGGGTTTGAGTTGTAAAGTATTGTGGAAGATGTGGTTTTCTCCAAATCCAATTATTGTGTATCTTAGGTTCTCATCAGTAAAAGATGGAAAAACCCCAAAACTCTGCACATTCTGTGACAAAACTTTGAAATGAACTTCAGTTTCTTGATGCCTTGAGTATACAGTTACATACTTTAAAACAGAGTAATTGCAAATTTGGGCACAGTGGAATAACGCTGGCTTTTTATGCAATGCAAAAAAAATGCAATGAAACCAGTTGTGCATATTGGCATATTTGCAAAGTTGATACCTGCATTCAATTACCTTGGTTTTTCACTGGGCAGTAGGGTGAATCAGTGTTGTTATTCATTTTGAGCCTGACTCAATATTTATTTGAATCACCAGCCACCAGCAATCACATTATTGTATGTCTGTGTAAGTGTTTGTTAGCGAAGTGTCTCATGAACCACTGGACACATTTAAGGAAAACATTAGAAAGAAATTAGTGGATGTACAGCTACACCTGATTTACTTACAGAGTCAAAACTATTCAAGATGTCTGCCACAGTTAATCAGGCAGTTAATCAGCCTTAGCTAAAATTGAAATGGTTACAGCTCACTCAACTTTACAGATAGTTGATTGTCATCTACATCACATAATCTAAGCACTAACAGATCGCTTTAGATTTTTGTTACTAAATTTCTGACATGCAAAGTAGTGAACAATATGTATTCCTTAAGGAGTGAGTTTTAAATGCTTTTAAAGACATGCAGAACTTTGAAACTCACTTGTCTTTGATTCCATTCATTAGTAGATTTGATGGGAATCTTCAGTAAACCGAAGTCGATACTTATCAACTATTCCTAACACAGTGAATAATATCTATATTTGTTTGTGAGTTTACGTATGTCAGTCTATGTATGATATCACTTAGGTTTCAGGCCATGTGTAAAAGTGATTGTACACTTTTTTTTGCTTGTCTCATGCTTTCTTTTACCGGTTTACCCATGCAGTCCTAAAAAGAAAACAAAAACACAACTTCTTGACTGAGATAAGATCACATAGACAAAGTCTGGCCTAATAATAAGCAGCTGCTCTTTAAGTGATTTCAGAGGCTGTCTTTACAGAGCTCATGACAACAGAGCCGCAACACCAAGCTCCAGGCCCCCGTGGAAACAAAAAGCACACGGCAGCACTCACTACCACAGTGCAGATATTTTCAGTGTCATTTGTTCACTGCTTATTTGGGTCCTTGAATGTTGTTGTCTGTACTAGCTCAAAATTGGTAACTTCTAAACAAAAGACATATCAGTTTATGGAGGGCAGACATGAACTGTTTTATGAAAAATTACACATGGGGTGCAGCTGAGAGTGCGAGCCAAACAGAGCAATGACTGAGGCAGCAATTACATCAAAGTGGGTCTTACTCTGTAATCTGATACTGTGATATTCAAGATGTTGTTCTTAAAGCACTGTGTATGATGAGGGGTACAGCTTAACATGCCACTTACCAGATTCTGTTCAATTCAAAATTCAACCAGGAGAGTGATACATTATTGAGAACATTTTAAAGTAAGAAAAGAAAAGATCTTTTTTTTAAACCAAAG
This sequence comes from Millerichthys robustus, assembly GCA_034783495.1. Taxonomy (NCBI): domain Eukaryota; kingdom Metazoa; phylum Chordata; class Actinopteri; order Cyprinodontiformes; family Rivulidae; genus Millerichthys; species Millerichthys robustus. The sequence continues at coordinate 19,061,680 of JAVKLF010000042.1, forward strand.
AACAAGAAGTCTTATTCTTCCAATTAACTCAGATGAACCTTGCTTTTATTGTGGTGAGATCTGAAAACACTGGTTATATTGGGAGTATCCAGCTGATGCTAGTGAGAATTGTTTAAAACTAAAAAATACTTACTTTCTACTAAATTTACTCCCTCACCCAAAATGATTTAGTAAAATACCCTTGTTGTATAAGAAGTGAATCATTTTGGCAGTGTCAAACATTGGGATAATCTGATAAAATTGGCTCCAACTCAGTGGTGATCAAAGTGAACAGTCAGATGAAGCTGACTCATTGGTTTTATTCAGAGTTGTGCATTTTAAAACAGGCTTTTAGAAAGTTGAAATGAAAATGATGCTCCACTAACACGAACAAACTATTAAATGTGTAATTTATATGTATTATTTATTGTGAATAAATGGCATGGAAGAATTCCCTTTGTAAAGCTAGAACAGTACGTTATTCTTTAATAGAGGAGAACAAGAACAAGTGTTTTGTAATACTGTAGCTAAACTAATCTATGTCGGTTAAGCCATGTATCCTTAAACCTCTAAGTCTTGATGACTTTATGAGATTCTTTGTAAAATAAATTATTTTAATTAGAGAGAAACTTTACATCAATTCTTTTTACTATTGTCTTTGATTCTTTAGTACATGAAACAGCTTTAGAAGTGTCACAAGAACCTGATTTGTGAGTGAACTCATTTTTTCCTGCTGATTTGTCAAAAGAAATTGCTTCATCCAAACCATCAACATGTCTGCTAGAGCCCATCAATATCCGAAAGAGGTATTTTGCTTAATTATTATCCTTATTTTGGATCTATTTAACCTGATTTTTTGGAATAGTTGTGCACCACAGAACTTTAAGGTTGCTGTAATCAAACCTTAACTTTAGAAACTTGATCTTTTGTTTTCAAGCTCTCTTGTCAATTTTATATCATATTTCAATCTCCTATTCCCTGCAAACATTCTTGACAAAATAGTTGCAAATCAACATCTAGACAGAAATAACCTGTTTGTAGATTTTCAGTCAGGGTTTAGAGCTCAACATAGTATTGTGCACCTCAACCATATTTTGTCACCCTCCTTGCTCTCAATCTGTGTATTTGGCTTTATTTATCTCATTAACCCGTTTTTCTACACTTAACAAAAATACAAACGCCCCATGTCAAATATTGTTGCCATGTGGATGTAACTACTGTAAATGAGCATTTGCTGACATTTTATTGTACAAAAGTGATGTTTCTCTTGATTTGTATACAATTTCTAATCTAACTTGCTGTCAGTGAGTATTACTCAGTGAGTTGTTTTTTACTCAGTGCATGGGTGGGGCATGTCCAGTGGGTGAACAGATAAAATGAGCAACAGCTGGACAATCCTTGGACTGGGGACAATAAACCCAAAAATGTCAAATTTTCTCTCATGTCATATATCTCAAGTTATGTGGGAGCATGTCATTGGCATGATGGATGGATGTCTACCAGAGCAGTAGCTGCATGGCTCGATCTCCATTATCGGACCATAGGCCGTTTAAGAGTTTGTTTCCAACAGACTGGCACTACTGCAAATCGACCTCATCCTCGTCGGCCACGTGTGACCACTCCAGCACAAGATCGCCACATCTGGCTGGTCCATCTGTGGGATCTACTAAGACCAGCGACACACACAGCTGATGAGACTATTGGTCTGAACAACAGACGCATCACATCTCAGACTGTCCGGAACCGCCTACGAGAAGCCAACTTGCATGCTTGGCGCCCTCACCATGGTCTGGACCTCATGTTCAAAGGACTGTCAATCCACTAGAAATGGCCATACCACGATGTTATTAATGCTGATATGAAGATCAGTAATTACTGAAAAATATGTTTTGAGCTTATCTTTATATTGTATAACCCAGAAGTTCATAAAACTCTTATATTTGACATGGGGTGTATAGAGACTATACCTGGACCAGTCAGTCTGTGTTTGTCTGTGCCTCCTTCATGTCCTCTCCAAGGCAGATGGCTGCCCATCATGAGCCAAGTTCTGCTGGAGGTTTCTTTTTGTTAAAAGAGAATCATTTGTTTCCACTGTCACCAACGTGCTGCTCGGGATGGGACATTGTGACAAAGCAAAGATTTATTGCAGTCTACTGACTGCTTTTGATGAATTCCTTTTACAAATTGGCATCATAAAAAACAGGTCTTTGTTTGGCTTGCCATTGGCCCATCTAGACTAAACCTTTCTTTCTTTATACTCAGTTCTGCATTAGTGTCAGTCACAGAGCACTATTTGTTGAAATTTTAGAGAGATTTATTTTGCTGTGATTGACAAAAATATATATACTAAGGAGATATATATAAGGAGATTTACAATTCTAAAGATGTTGATACTTGTTTCAGAAGAAGCAATTGTCCATTGAACCAAGTACATCAGTTCTTAATAGAACTGAAAACCGTAAGGAAGGGAAAAGGAGACATATCCCAAACGTTTCCAAATTCTTTTAAGTTTGTTACTGGCATCAAGTTCTAGATTTGTTATGTGAGAAGACTCTGAAAACCTTTTCTTTAGTATTTATCTGAAAAATAATTATTCCAATGTTCAAAAATATTCAATTTATATTATATAAAATTTTACATTTTATTTTATATAATATTCAAATTATTAAAAGCAGATTGATGTTTTTCAGGGAACTTTCAAACATTCTGCCTATGACGGAAGAAATACTGCAATTTGATATGGTTATTATTAATAGATAGTTGGACATCAAACTGCCAGATTCTTTTACTTGTTCTTCATAGTCATAATAAATTTAATGTAGAAGATGTATTTGCATCTAGGCTTGCTGTAATTTGGTGAGCAGAATGCAGTTCTTTTCTTTTTCCACAGTTGTTCCATGTTCAAATAATTCAGCCTTAAGGTTCAGACATCCTCCACTGGGGATTGATTTTAGAGCATCTGTCAGACGTTTGGCTAAAAAAAGTATAGAGCTTCAGATTTCTCTCTGTTTTCGAATGAAACGCTCAGCCAACACCTCATGCTCTGTGTTAGGGCTTATGCCCTCTCTCAGAGCACATCTAATGTCAACATGAGGTTATAAGATCAGGGCGGTACATAAGGGAAAGGGAGATTTTTTTCATCAATTGGATTTTACTATTGTTCTTTCATTAAAAATGTTAAAAATATTTTGACTTGTTATTGTCTTTTTTTGTCTTAAGTAAACCAAAATTGACCGACTGTCTTGGTTGGAAGAAGTTGGACCCTGGAGACGAATACAAGGAGATTGAGTAAAACCTTAAAGATTTAATACAAAAATGTAAAAAGAAAAAAAGAAAAGTTAAATTAAGAAGGCTGACATGGCAATAATAATAATAACTACAATAAAACATGTAGAAACATTGAGGAGAATTGAACAGGCATGAGAGACAAAGTCAGACTGCATGTGAGGTGTCAGTATCTACTGTATGTACGTTTTCTCTGTGCATTTGTGACCGTCATGTTTCTGGCTACCTGTGTTCTCTCTCACCTCTCCCTCTGTTCACCCTCTCTGCTTATTAGTCTCACCCGTAGTTTCTGCCCATAGTTTCTAATCAGCATCTCCTCCCAGGTGTTTTTCCTCTCTCCTCTGTTTGTATTAACTGGTCCATTTTCACTCCCTCCCTGTCCGTTCATTGCTCTTGTTGGTTTCCTCTTGGTCTCATGTTTCTCTGTGTATTTTAGCTATTCTTTGCTTGCTGCCACGCTGGCCTTTTAATTTAATAAAATGTTAAATTTCATTTGTGAGAGTCCGACTGCTTATGGGTCTACTGCAGAGCCTGATATGAGGTGAAGACTGAGGGATTAAATGGACTTGGTTATAGGCAGAAATCCCAGAAAAGTCTGCACCCCATCAATTTTGGAAAAACAGACATCCCCCCCAAATGCAGAAAGCATATCCTCCATTTATTTAGGCAAAACAATGCATCTATGCCCTCAAAAACTGTGTCCCCCCATGCCCTCTATCAGCCCAACAGTGAGTCAGGCCATTGTACCACTAAAATGTTGGAAGTGTGATGAAGAGACTGGGGGGGTGAAGATAGAAGGTTGAATAAATTTTGAGCTTTTACTGCCAAGTTCACCAGAATCTTTTGTAGTGTATGGTAAGTGTTACTGCCTTTCCCTTGGAAAACTGGGGTTTGATTCTTGGGTAAAACATATGTACCGTAGTTTAAATTTAATATTATTCGACGGCGACTGAGAACTGACATGGAGAAGAAAAGAGATATAGCATGCAAACAAAATACTAATTTGTGGCCACAAAGTACTTATTTGTGGCAATATTGACTGCTGTGAAGGTAGTTTTAGACTGTATGTGTATTCTGCGGCTTCCTGTTTGAGCGGATAGAGAAATGCTTCTGCCGCCCAAGATCAGCTGCTCCTCAAAAAAGAATAACTTCCATGTCATGAAATACAAAAATTTGGTTGGGTACTACTGGGAAAAAAATTAGAACTGAGAATTTGCACAGGCATGGAAAAAAATGTGTTAGGTTTTGCAGCTTTTCTACCTGACAAACATTGTAATGAATGTTTAATTCTCATTTCATTTTACAGAAGTACATTTAACTGTATCTCATATGATCCCCAAAGAATTGCTTTAAAAAAGCAAATTACTGCCTCCTCCCCCCTCAATAAGGAGGTAGAATTTCTGTGCTTGGACTGGAGCTGATGAGGAAATTGGAGAAAACTGGTAACAGGCAACAGGTGAAAGTCAGTGTTGCAAGATAGAGGAGCAGAAAATCTACATAGGTAAGTACTGGTGGCAAAGAGAAACACAAAGGAACAGAACTAAATGCAAAGATCACAAAACACAACAAAACAAGTAGGAAAACTAAAATTAACTTGAAATAAACCTAAAAAGATAGCCACACAAACACAAATCTTGACAACAACCAAACATGTGTACGTTAATAAAGAGAAAGCTTTAAAAGGTTGGTGAAGCTTGATAAGCTGTGGTTGACATTTTGAATTGGATTGACTTTAAAATGTTATTAGGCATAGTTGAATATTCAATTATCTTCTTAAGATTTCAATAAATTGTCTAGTGATTCCTAATATATTTTGCTAAGAAACTGGCCTAACTCTAAGAATTTATGACAAAATATGAACAAAATCATGTATGATCACTGAAGCACTCATATGTGTTGTGGATGACTCTTAACTACTTTCACTTGTCACACTAACTAATAGCTTAATATCTGTAAAATCTACTTTTTTTACTGAAATATTCTGAAAATAGGCAGTGCTCTATATTTTATTTATTTATTTTTAACTTGTTGGTGCAAGACCAAGACAATTCGTATGGTTTGCCTACTTTTCAATGGAAAAAGGATTACTACAAATCTCAAGATGTCAAAGGGTTAACAGGTTCCATTTGCACCTAGATTTTATCCCTTTAGACACCCTCATGACCACTGGATGTTTTGTAATCTAGGTGTAAAGGAAATATTGAAAAGAAATTAGAAACAGCAGATTTGTTCAAGCTGTAGATCAATGTTAACAGCCATGGAAGATGCTGCAAAGACAAAGCTTTGCTACGAACGTCAACCTGTATGAACAGACGAGCCGTTTAAATTGTGAGGTATGTGTGTCTGCTCTGGATAACAGATAATAAATCATGTGCTGTGTGGGAAAATTTCAAGCTGAAGCTGTGTGTATGTGTGGCTGAAGTGGTGGGGCAGAAAGTGAGAGGGGAAAAAATGTGGAGTATGAAAAAGTTGGGTGAGTTTAAAATAGCATGATCTTACTGGAGCACATGTTGATTTCTGGGCTGCGCATGCCGTAGTATCCGGCTGGACAATCGTGAAGACATTCCCCATACTGCCTCATCCTCTCTCTCCTCAGAAATAGGAAGAGTTTGGGCTGGCAGTTTACACAACCGTTATCCCTGGAGCACACTGAGCAACCTTTACAGACAGGGTACGCTCCATAGCTTGCTGTAAGACAAAGAGACAAAAGGTGAATTAGGAGATGAGACAAAATAGACATTACATATTAGTGATTTAGTAAAAACAGTTAATGTGTGCACCAACTTTCTGCAACCTCTTTCAGCTTTTGTTGTCAATAAGCGTTCAACAAAATAGTAACAAAATGTGAATGCAACGTTATTTAACATAAGTTCAGTAGAAGCAGCACAGTTGCTTTAGTTGGTAGAGCTGTCAGCAAGAAAGTTGCTGGATCAAATCCCAGTCTGGGACCTTTCTGGGAAGAGTTTGCATGCTCTCTTCATGCATGTGTGGGTTTTCTCCGGGTACTCCGGTTTCCTCCCACAGACCTAAACCATGACCGTTAGGCTAAGGTAACTCTAAATTGTCCCTAGGTGTGAGTGAGAGAGTTAACCCTCCTGTTATGTTCGTTTCTGAGGTACAGCAATAATGTTCGCGGGTCAATTTGACCCGGGGAGTGTTTAGT